>JAUZST010055367.1:0-24060 GCA_034779995.1 Parotocinclus haroldoi | reverse complement strand
GACCTGATGGTCCTGGGTTCAAATCCCACCTCTGCCAAGCTGCCACAGTTGGGTCCTTAAGCAAGTCCCTTAACCCACGATTGCTTAAATTATAAGACTGTATCAGTTGTAAGTCGCTCTGGATACAGGTGTGTGCTAAATGCTGTAAAAGTAAAATGTAAATGTAAAAGGTAATGTGTCTAAACAAAATCTAATAATGTGGGGACTGACTACAAACAATATGTACAGCCAGTGATCAAGATCCTAAATATTTGTTGTTGTTTCACTTTATTTCTACCATTTAACATACATGACACTGAACAGTAATGCAAATACGTATTAGGCTGATAATCACAATGTTTTGAGAGTCCAGATTAAAGCATCTGAGTGAATTATTCCTGTGTCTAGTAAATTGTCTTGTATATAAGTCTTAATATATATTTTGTGGCTGTAGTTTTTATAAATAAAATCCCAAATCAGACAGCAGTTGAGACAGTATAGAATGTATCCAATTGAAATAAATAATTGGATAAATAAATACAAATCAGTTTACAAAATGTAACATTTGGTTTTATTTTGCTTTTTCCCCGTTGCAGACAGATATTTCAGGTCCTTTTGGTCAATTTCCTGTTATTTGTTACTATAAATCCAGTCCAGTATTTCAGACCAAAAACAAGTCACCAAACCATAAAGGGTTTGATGTGTTATGTTGTCTTCTTGTAAACATCTCTTAAGATGTGCAGCAGACCAACATGGCTGTTGTTGTTGCTCAATTGAGGACAGGTCAGGACTGAATATAGGTCAGTCCAGTAACTGTACACACTTTGAAATATGGGCAGCATGTGGTCTTAATCTGAATTTTTTTTCCCAGGAAAAGATGACGGCTTGAAGGCAGCGTTTGTTGCTGTAAAATCCCAATTTATTTTTCTGCATTAATGCTGCCATCACAGAAATGCAATTTTTTTTTTATTTTAATTGTTATTGTTTACATTTCTATAATCTTCTATTGACAAACTGTAGATCCTCTGTCCACTGTTGCTCCTCAAAGACTCAAGCACCAAATCAAGATTCTACTCACCTAAACACCTGACATGACCTAAATAAAAATTATTTATTCTTTTTTATATTAAAAACATTGCTAGCCTTAAACTGTCCTAAGTCAACTTTTTAGCAATATGTTGCAGGCTGCAAATGCAGAAATGGTTGCATATTATAATAAAAATGAAATTTGCATTCTGCAATTCTGTTTGCAATGAAATATAGTCAATGTAAGGAAACCTTTTTTTCTACACGGGTTGGGGATGTAAAATGTATAAGAGAAATATGACCATTTGTTCTATATCTAGACCCTTTTTGTGCTTTTAGTTATTCTGCATTCCACATACAGTGCCTCGCATACGGATTTATCCACCTTGGCTTTTTTGTATTGTTACAAGCTTGCAAGTAATTACTTACTTTGAATCATGTATCATGAATCTACGCAAAACTGCAACATATTGCAATATTCAGCCCTAATGTTCTGGACACATTACATCTACACAAAACAGCACTTCACTTGGAAAGTTACACTAAAAGTTCTTCTTTTTAATTTACATGATGCACTGCTGAAGTAGGCATTAGAGAATGGGTAAATTGTGGACCTGAAGAGTTGAACACTGTCAACAATAATATTTAAACTTGCCCTGGCATTCAAGCACTGATTGGCTGGCATTAGTGTGCCCAAGGTTCTCCACATTCCTCATATCATTACACCATCTACAATACACTGACTGCCACAAGACTGGTTGGGCCTTTGGATTCATGCAGATGGTGCCAAAATTTAATCTGTATGCCTCAGCAAAAGTCAAGATTCAGCAGTCCGGGCTAAGTTTTTACAGTCTTCAGCTGTCCAGGTTTAGTGCGCCTGATATGTCTGTGTCTGCTGCAGCCTCTGTTTTCTGTTCTTGCCTGACATCATCTTGTCAGATTAATCTATATTCCAAGTCTTTGTTTCAGAAAATATGGATGCCTTGTGCTCCAGACCAAGAGGAAAAGTGACGGCAGTGACACTCTGTTTTTTTTTATATTTCCATTTTCCATTATGACCCAACATTTGTTAATTGTGATACTGGCATTACGTTTTAGACAATGGTCACCTTGTTCTCTAAATATCGACACATACCATTAAGGAACCACTAGTCCATATCTGTATGATTTTATGCACTGCATTCCTGTCATAATTGCTGGTTGATTAGAACATTGAATTTCATGCATGAGTACTGGTACAGGTGTTCATAATAATGTATCTATAAATAATCACCACAAGTCCACCAGCATGCAGTTAGAATGTCATATGGTTGTATTAAACCTTATCCTAGTTCAAGTCCCAGGTCAACAACGACCAGCAAGCTACTAAAATAATCCTTGACCAAATTCTAGAAGGAAAGTATCAGAGTGTAGTTATAAAAAGATACCCAAAACATTTCAACTTTCCACTCATTATTACCATCACTTTTACTCACATCGGGGGGAATGCGTGCACCATCCTTCACAATGTTTCCTTCCACGGTAATGTGGTATACTTGACCATCTGTGTCAGTAAACACAAAGTGTTCACGGGCAGAGATGCCCTGACTTGTCTCTGCCTTGCTCTCTGCATCCTGTAACAAACTGAGATACAGACACAGTAATGTGTTAGACATGGCCTCCTCCTCAATACTACCCAAACAAAAAGAAAAACACCCGTTGAGCAAGACGATGGCAAGGAAAAACTCCCTTAAACTCAGACATGCAGGAAGAAGCCTTGAGAGGAGCCAGACTCAGAACAGGAAGAACTGTTGTTCTTCATTATTCAGTTCAGCCTTTGATATTGTCCGTGTGGAGATCTTGACATTTTCTGGACATTTTCTGTCACATCTACCAGGAACAGATTTGTTGATCAGGCTTTTTAGGACTGTAAAAGGAACTTGGCATCCCATCGCAGGCACATATTGCAGCATTAGGGGAGGTCACACCAAATACCTTCCTAAGACTAAGAAGACTAACTGACTAAGACTTACTTATGAATGGCCGTTACACCGCTGTTAAAACAATGTTATATCTAATCACTAATGGTGGCTTAAGACTTTTGCACAGTACTGGAGCTCTAACACTAACCTATCCAGATCTCCTGGACATAAGAAGAATTTGTTGAAGGTCAATGAAGTTTGTAGCTCACTCTCTTTACAAAAAAATGCCAAGAAAAAAAATGCCATGTCCCAAAAAACTGAAAACTGATAATGACCATCAACATGGTACAATTAATAAAATACCAATACGGAAACACTAACATTTTTATTTTCAAATGGATCTTTGCTCCCAGTTCTCAATGGGCTGCATTCTAAGATGGGGGTGGGCGATATCATAACCCGACATTTTCCAATATCAATAACTATATAATATCATGATATAGAAAAAATAACAATAATAAAATTGTTGAGAAATGTATATTATTAACTATATTATTAATTATTATTATTAAATAGTCATAATAAACGATAACGTATGATGTTAAAACATGTAAACTCATTTTTGTTGAAAATTTTCATTGCTTTTCAGTTTGTTCGCACGTTGCAAATGTGTATTTTGTGTATTATGTGTATTTTATACAGCGTAATACCGGGATTCAGCCCTATTCAGAGCTGGGTTACATGCATTAATAAGGAGATCAATTATGCGCATTGGTATTATGAATGCAGACCTAATTCTTGACTTTAGCTCTATTTGGACCGTTTCTCCTGGGCTGACAGGTATGTAGATTCATATGTCCCAGTCATTTCAAATTCACAGTTTGTATTGGGCATTGTGCAGATAAATGAGTGTGATTTCAGAGACCCATGGCCTCACTGTGATGGGAAGATGACCTTTGAAGTCTGACCTGATAACAGAGGACTCAACGCTGGTCTGCTCCGCATCCGACAGTGTTGTCTGTCTCGCCATGGCCTCACGTGCTGCCATCTGCTTCTTCTTCAGACTTTTCAGGTTATGTGATGGTGACCATTCCTAAATACAAAAGGCAGGTTAAAAAAAACTACTGATCTTCATGCTTTGAGCTATAAACCAAAATCAGGGAATAAGTTCATTCCACTTATTCAATCCACTCAATAAATACAACACTAATATAAAATGACAGTTTTGGTTATGTATTCTTTCTTGAATACCAAAGATGGTGGTACTTAGCAATGCCATACAAAATAATGTAACATGACGATATTGATTATATAGCCAAAAAACTGCAGCCTTTTCCATGCATTGATTTATACTTCTCCCAAATATAATGGAACATCCCCTAATTTTTGCAAGCAGCTTATTTAATATATAACGTTAACTGCCACAGACTGCTTTTCTATAGAAGCTGTTTGAGTTTTTCCTCCAGTTTTTAATACTGCATACAAAGCTTCCATATTTTTTGATTGTTTAAGTCATTTAAGCAAACAGAATGACAATTATAAATGGTCATTATTACGTTCATAAAAAGTGTTACAACTGATCTAATGGTGGTCTAAAACTTTTGCACAGTACTGAAACTCTAGTGTGTTGCATCACAGAAATGCAGTTCTTCTTATCCAATCCATTTATGATGATGAGGATAATAGCAGGCTATAGATAACGTTGGCCTTCTTTTCCTTTGGTAGTGGCATAGCTTAAATTTTAACTTCGAGGGGGACACTGCTAAGGCCAATCTAGAATGCATTCATTTGCATATTTGTGATGTCACTGTGTCATATTTACCTGCTAGTTCCAGATGGTATCAGTATTTCTTTGACATGTTTTACACTTATTTCTTACCCTCTGTACAGGATAAGCCAAACAAACCACATGTATGAGTATCTCTCAAAATAACATCAGGACATTCATTATTAATTAATGCATTGAAATCTACAAAATGGAGTTAAACTATGCACTATAATGTGAGTTAATGTGAGTATAGGATATGCTATACACTATATACAGTGCAAAACGGGGCACCCCTGGTCAAAATTGATACTAACTGTCCGTAAAAAGTTGAGTTACAGATAAAACAATCTCCCCAAGGAATGATGTTAAAGATGACACATTTTATTTGTATTTTAAGCAAAAACATATTTTTATTTTCATCTTTTCTGTTTGTAGCAAACATGACCTTTGCTCATTGCCAAAGTTCTATTTCAACCATCTCAATCCACAGGACTTGTTTCCAAATTGCATCAGGCTTGTTTAGATGAATCAGACCGCAGGAGAGGTTCTTCTGATGACTCTTTCACGATGGCCATATTTGTGCAAGTGTCACTGAACAGCTAAACAATGTAACACACCTCCAGAACCTGCTAAATCTTCCAGCCGGTCTTTTGCAGTTAAACATAGGTTAGGATTCAATTTTTTGCAATCCTACGAGCAGGTGTCTCAGAAGTGTATTTTCTTTTGGTTTCCAGACCTTATCTTGACCTCCACTGTTCCTGCTAACTGCCATTTCTTAAAAACATTTCTATCTGAGGAAATAGCAAACTGAAACACTTACAGGGTGAGCCAAAAGACACAGGACACCCTTTTATTTCAGAAACAAAAGGGAAAACGACATATATGAATTTCCCAACAAGTAATGGGTGAAGAGAACATGTCAAGAACATGGCTGCAATCTTTAAAGCTGCCATATTGGATCACGTTTTCCCCCAATGGGAAGGTGGTCATGTAGCATCTTTAACTTCCTTCACTGTTGACGATACCTAGTACTTTGTACCAGGGATGGCTATACTTTTGCATGCCACTGTGTGCTGCTGTTTCCCAGAGCAGAGGAGACACAGACAGAAGTGTCTTTTGCTTAAGGGGAAGATTTTGTGATTCTGTGGAAAGTAGCTTTGTTTTGTGCAAAACGTTGCTAGATTTGTCGCAACTTTATTTTTTTTAACATAATTCGCTAGAGGGGTCTGAAAAGCTAACTCGGAGGACAAAATCACTAATTTGGCAACACGACAGCAGCTGCCTGGGGTAGCCAGAGACAAACCTGTGCATGCCAAAGCAACTCTGCCTTCATCCTCCAACAGTACACAATCGTATAATAATGTCATTTAGAAAAAAAATAATTAATGTAAAACAGGCAGGCAGGAGAAAAAGAGGGATGATGTGAGCAGGAAGGGGGGGCATTAACTCCCTAAAATGAGGTAGACATGGCGAGTAGTGCAGACTGGAGCAGCTACCCAGTTTACTAGGTAAAAGTGGGTTCATCTGGCATGTACAGTGCAGGTTGTCTTCCTTTTTCCAATAGTGGAAGTAGCTGTTTAGAGCTTTTTGGTACCATTCAGTCACTGGGTTCTTTCCTTGTACTTTATATAGGTTCTCCCCACTGAGTGTATTTGAAGCTTAATCAATGCACAATTAATGTCAGGCTAGTGTCCCATAACCAAGGTTTATTAGACACTACACGATGCAACCAGCAGAGTCCAGACCTTTGAGATGCTTTAGCATTTACGGATGGACATGCAAGACAGCGATCTAGGAGGATGCGTCTGATCAGCAGCTGTTTGAAATGTATTTAATGTATTTAATTCATACACATTTCAATCGAAATGTAAGCACAGTGTGTTTATATATTCTTTAAACAGGGCTTTTATTAGCATTTTATTATATTTTATTGCTGCAGTGTAGCACAGACACTCACAAAAGAGCCAGAGGGAAGCAGAGGGTAATAATTCAGGAACTGATCATTAGAGGATGGATATTTACTCAAAGGGTACAATCAATATGAAGATGAACACAGTAGGGAAAGATCATTAATTATTCATATTTTGTGGGGCATTTTTGTTGGAATTTACTGGAGTTGTTAAGGAGTTTACAAACCCTCGGGTGAAAGCTGGACAGGCTTGCTAGATTTGCTACTGTTTATGAGTTTTCCAGCGGGATAATGAAGTCGACTTCTTTGCTAAAAAAGAAAACTGTTTTCTGAACGGCATAACTGAAAACAAATATAATGAATTCTCACGAACACACACACACCACACTCTTACCGTCTCACACTCACATACTCTCACCCTCTCACACAAACAAACACACAGAGACACAGTGACACAGACACATTACCAGTGCAGTAACAGTTGGGAAATTCTTGGCCATCTCACGTAGCAAGGTTCCTGTGCGAACATCCCAAAGTTCCAGAGGTTTGTCTTTAAACACCACTACCAGGTACTGTCTAAAGTAAACACAAATAGATACACTTATATTTCTCACAAAGGCTGAGGAATCTAGTCCCTCAGAGCTTCTACAGTCGTGCTCAAAACGTTTGTGAGCTCTGTAGATGTTTCTATATTTCTGCATAAATACGACATCCTAAAAGTAGATAAAGACAACACAAAACAAAGCAAACAAAAAATATTACACCTGGTCATTTGTTTATTGCAGAAAATGTTCCAATATCATAACTGTGAGTGCAAAATGATGTGAACTTCTAGGAAAAATGGTTAATTTGAAGGCGTTTCACTCAATGAAAGACAAGTGAGTGGTGTGATTGTGCACTAAGCAATTAAAAACCTTCATCACATTGGCTAATGATGAAGTTGATGAATCCACCATTAAGAGAACACAGAACAGTGAAAAAGGAAAAGGAAAACATCAGGACATCCGCCAGCGAACTGAACTCAAGACAGTGTCATGTAAGGCATGAGACAAGACAGCAAACCTAAGCACACAAGTCATCTTCATCTACCAAAGAATAGATACAATAAAAGTTATAAACTCTAGGCTAAGTCTTAGCCTTCATCCAACCGGAATGCTGTAGAAGCATATGTGATATTTAACCATTTCTTCAATAAATAAATTACCAAATATATCTTTGTCTCACTTGTTTACCTGGGCACTGTTTATCAACTATTTGAACTCTTACGCAAATCTGTTGACTATTCGGGTCATATCCATGCAGCTGTATAGAAAATTCTTAAAAGCTTACAAATGTCAAGCACCACTCTATAGTACAACTTTCGAAGTCAACCAGACAGATTTTTTTTATTTTAATTTCTAAGAAAGCATTTTGTCAAACTTGGTTTTTTTTTTTCATTTTTATAAGTAATTCCTAATACTGTATATGACTTGTGTGTATATATATGTCTGTTTCAAACAATGCAACCTTAAAATAAAACCCGCTCGCACGTTTTCATTTAATTTATAAGTTGAAACAGTGTTCCCTCGTTTATAGCGGGGGTTACGTTCCAGGACCACCAGCGATAAACCAAAATCCACGAAGTAGGGACGCTATATTTATTTTAGTATTTTATTTACTATTTTAGCCATAGAACTTGCAGAACGTTTGAGTGGCATCGTAGGGCTTGAATAAATTCAGTCTATAATGAAACTTTCACAAAGAGCGAACACAACACCTCAGACAGAAACTTGTCATGTAGGCAAGTAGCGACTCAGGCGGCCGACTTCTCATTTTTAGTGTGTGTTTATCCACTGAGTAAATACGCTACTGTAGTGTTTTTAACTGTTGAAAGGTGAACCGCGAAGTGGCGAGGGACCACTGTATATGTAATAACATACCATATAAATGAAGCAAATTTCATTTTAAATAAAGCTAACTGAGACTTTATATGCATACCTACAACTATGAACAAAATAACTGAGGCACGTTCTTAACTGTATCTTGCATTTTAAAGAAAAAAGGCCTGTTCAAACAAAGTATGATTTTTTTGGTTGCTCAAAAAAAAAAAAGAAATGAAAAAATAACAGTTGCAGTTTTTAATGAACTGAGACCTTCACACCAAATGGCTATGTGTTTGTTTGAACACTCTTTAATCTCTCTTGTAATGTGTCACAGAGATGTTGCCGTGTCTTTTTCAACACATGAGCTAAGATTAGTGCTGGAAGTTGTAGTTTGTGTTTTGTGGGCATGAACAGATTAGAAACCACTAACATACATACAGTCACTGAGGTTTTCATTATCCCCCGGTCTTTTAGCTATATTCTGCCTGCTATTTCCTTTAATATCCATGTTTTTATAGCCAGCATGTTGCTTGTCCTATAAGCTCTTGTGCTCTGCTACCAGAAGGATGACATATTCTGTCTGACAACAAAGTTCTGATTGGTCAGCCTGATTTGAAGACATCCAAACAACGCTGAAAAACACATCCAACCAGCTCCCATTAAAAATGTTATGCAGTGTCGCAGTCCGTCATTTTAGGACACGGATCTTGGAGCCTATGTAATACCACTAGATCACTCAATTACTTACTTATTTCCATACGTCCTTATTTCAGAACTGTTTGCCAGGCCTAACGCAGGGCACATTCAAAGCTACTTATGCTGGGACATGAGTAGATACAATTCCAAGAGACAGCACATGAAAATATCTCTCTCTCTCTGAAAGAAAGCTACATCTGGCATGATTGGATTAATGCTTAAATATCCAAAGATTATAACATGGCCATCCCAGTTCTTTAACATAAATCCCATTGAAATTTTGACCAAATTCTAACCAAATCTGTTGAGGAGTAATTTCAGATCTTTAGCTATCAATCGCTACTGATGACTCCACAACTCCCCTTGCAAATACAGTCAAATCCGGTTAGTTGGACCACCGGTTAATGGGACCAGCCGTTTATTCGGACCAAATCCTAAAGTACAGAAACAAATCCTATTATATACCTGTAATTTTATTCTCTTATTTGGACCAAAATTCTGCTTAATCGGACCAAAAAAACGTGACAGAAAAATAACCCACAAGTTGCCACCTAACGGATACAAAGCAGATCAGCGATTTATGGGAGGAAGTTGTGCTGACACAGAGCAAAACCAGCGGGACCTGAACACGCCCACCACTTTCTTGATTTTGTTCAAGTGCAGTCGTTAAGAGAACGCATTAGATCACATTGGATAAGTTCTTCAAAAGCTGACTGGAATTTAGTAAGAACTTATTTACAGTATTATCCTTTGCATGCTGAGTATCTTTACATTGTGTTGTATATTAAAATTATAGCACGTCCCATTTTGTAACATAGGGCATGTTCGTTCGGACCAGCCGGTTATTAGGACCAAAAAGATCGCGTCAGATTAACCGGAATCGATTGTACATACAATCTAATAATTTCATAATAAATAATTTGGGGTAAGTTGGGCCTGACCTTTTCAGTCATATCTTGGGTTTCAGATCACAACTTCCTATTTAACATGTGGCTTATGGCATGTTACATAATTTTCAGAAGTGAGAAGACAGTAAAAACCTGACTAAAACGTGTATTCTAAAGTAGAATATTAAAATAGTATGCATTTGCATAAAAAATATTTAAGGTATAGAAGGGATATGGAGTGAAAACAATGAAAAAAAAAATACGTAAGATTCCTGAATCATTATATTTTATTGTAAAGTGTAACGTTAGAGACCAAGGACAGTTAACAAATGCTATATTTCAGTGTACTAGGTAGCTTTTAATGTTATAATGTTTTAAATTATATTAAAGTCTTGTTAAAGACTTAAATACGTAAAGTCACAACTGCAGCACTTTGTAGTATGTTTTGCTTTATTTGCTATATATATATATATATGTGTGTGTGTGAGAACAGACAATTTGCACCAAGTACAAATTCCTAGTATACAGAAGTAAAGCCCTCACCAGTCAAATGTGCAGGAAGAATTTATCCCCAGTGCCCATTTCAACCTGAATTAAATGCATGTCTGGGTTGCTCTACTCCCAGAAATGTTTGTATGTCAAAACAGAAATGAGAAACATTAATCACAGAACTCTGAGGAGGAAGTATTCGGGACCAAAGCCTGCCAATGGTCCATGTGGCAGTGAGGGAGAATGAGAAAGCGTATTTGTGGGTCTTACTTACTTCAGATGCGACACTTTAATCATTTCGATGGCTGGTTCATCATTGCCACGCTCACCTCGGAATGCAAAACACCTGCCTATGTTTGTAGAGAAGGAAGAGAGATAGGGGTTAGGGAAGAATTGAAAGAGCTAACAAAATCTATTACAATGACTGTAACCACATCTAATACTAGCAGTAACTCTAAAGTTCATGAATGATTATACAGACTCCAGAGTTCATGAACAGTGATGAGTATCAGATTATCCTTCCAGAATTTTGTCATATTACGTATATATTATTTTGTCATGTTACAGTATGCAAGCTAACAGTAAAGTATTAAAACAAGTTCTGATTTAAAAAAAAAGAAAAAAAAAAGATTAAGGCTTAAAACACACATGCGCATCCATTGTCCAAACCCACTGTAGTCGGGTATAGCTCAGTGTTTCTAGGTGGATTAGGAGACTGGCTGGCGGTGGAATTGTGGGTGCTGACAGGATGCTGTGATGCACTGTTACCACCCAGAAAGGCTCTCTATTAATGTGAGTATTTTGAATTCACCAACTAGGGATCTGGGACAGGCAAAGGCCATATGACTAATTGTACCCTGGATAGGACACCAGCCTGTTGGTTACCAGGTGGGAGTTATTTAAGACAATTAGCAATTTATACACAATAACAATAAGGAATTAAACTATATACAGGTCCCCGGTTTTTATATTTCAACTTAACAATTTTTTTCCCCCATTCACACAATGTACAGTATGATACTTGTCTGGAAGGCTTCAACAGAAATCAAGACTAACAAGACCAGGCAAATTTTTCCTCAGTCTTCTATCGTTCTAGCCGCTGTGAATTGTAGCTTCAGTTGCCTGTTTTTAGCTGACAGAAGTTAAATTTACTGTTGCCTTTCTGTCAGCATTAACAAGTTTGGCCACTCACCTCTGTCATCAACACTTATGCACAGAGAACTGCTACTCACTGAATATTTTCTCTTTTTGGACTATTCTATGTAAACTGATCTGAGTGTGCATGAAAACTCCAAGTAAATCTATCTGAAATATTCACGTTCAAGGTCATTTTTCAGGAATTATTAGTGCGGAAATCCGGGAAGTCCTGTGTTTTATGTTCCATTTATAAGTTAATTGTCTAATGCTTGCACTACTGTTTCTGACAGTAGTCATCACACCAGATGAAAGTATACCATTTTACTAAAGGCTAAAGTGTGAATTGCCGTACAAATCCAAAAATGAAAACCGTTTTTTTTTAGTTAGCCATGTTTGTCATGACAGAAACAGAGGTTCAATGTACAGAAGCGTTATGTCACAACACAGCTCCCATGAGGATAGTTTCCATCCAGGGTTTTCCATCCACCAAGTTTTTGCGAATTTTAAAAATGTTAATAGAAAGACCAGTATGAAAAAACAAACCAAAAAAACCCCACCCAAATATCGCAAGAAAAAGTTTCATGCTAGAATGAGGTGGAAAAGTTAGAATATTGTTAAAGCTAAACTGTAATAAAAGGTGTTGGAAAAGAGTTTTCCGAATGAGCAACGACGTATCACGCTGTAAGTCACGTGACTCGGTTCAATCTGATCGATCAAAAAACAGAATAATACATAATCTGTTTGATTACATAGGTCTGATTTACACACACACACACACACACACAAATGAATATGTTACAGTGTGTATGTTTAAAAAATTAATGTAAAGAAACATAACATTTTTTCAGTGTTACTCTAAAATCTTAATGTATTTTTTCAGCATTAATGCTGTCTGAAAATGCCCTTGCCAATGACACTGAACCAATCCCACACCATGCAAGACCCTGACTCATGGACTTGATGAAAATAGTCTAGATCCAGATAGATATAGTCTCTTTGTCCTCCAACAACCCCCCCCCCCCCACTCCAAAAAAAATGATATGATTCTTCTGACCATAGCACGATTCCACGAGAACATGGTGATCCATTCTAGATGCCTCTGCACCCAGAGAAGAAAAAAAGATATATAATGGACGCCATGTGCTCTGGATAATTTTCAGTTCTGCAGAAAGGTACGTTGAGATTTTAGAGCCATATGAATTCCTTCAAGATGCCAACCTTTCCAAGGACAACATGTATTTATCATCAGGACAACACAAAAGAAGTAAAATCTGAAATATGGAACTACCATTTCAATAATTTTCCTCACACATTTGTTGACAGACTGGAGATCTGGTAATCTTCACTCATCAAAAACTTTTAGCCTTTTGCTTTTGTACCAAATCATGATTATAATCACTTTTTCACATAATTATTGTTTTTTTTATTGGTTTATTAATAGAACTAAACTTTCTACTTCCCAACTTTTTGGAATGTGTTGCAGGCCTGAATTGCAGAATATTAACAAATGTATTGAATTTGACCACTTCAGGAACATTGAATTTTAAATGTATAGATTAAATTTGAATTTTCCATACTGCCCCAACGTTTGGGTTGTACATCACACCACAACCGTAAATGTGTCTTGTGCAGCCTATGTAAGAAAACGCAGTCACATAATGACAAACAAGGGACCCTAGCAAGACCTCTTTAGAAGCATAAACATTTTTTTTTCCTTCCAACACAAGTATGATGCTTTGCTTTACTGCATGTTTGTAATAACACTGAAAATTGGCCAGTATTCACATATTGTGGATTGTTTTAGTTGTATTCAGTTAACTATAGCCACAAACACAGATAAACCACTTTGGTTAAATGTGCCCCAGACATTTTCAATTCAGCTTATTTGCACAGAGCTTATTAAAATAGACAGTGTCTCAAAGCAACATTACAAAAGTTGAGTCTAGACCCCAAATGAGCAAGACAGAAGTGACAGTAGCAAAGAAAAACTGTGACCAATTAGGAAGAAACCTTAAGAGGACCCCGGATCAAATAAGGCAAAAATCCCCTAGGTGAGGCCAGGCAAGTAGATTAAGTAATAAATAGCAGAGTATAACGAGATTAGAAGCTAAGCAATTCGTGTAACAATTTGAATAAATGCCCTATTAGTTGAACTGTGACAGTTAATAGTCACAGAGGAGAGTGAAGGTGTCTGGTCCAGTTATAAAACCAGGGTAAAATGATCTAGGCAAGGATCATGATTAAAGTAGGTGGGCTAACAATCCCCTTGTGATACGCCTTTGGAGCAATCCATGTCACACGTAAATTTGTTTCAAATTGTTTATACTCTCAAACCGTCATCTTTCATGACCTTAATCACATGCAGCTCGACTCGGCCTGCTTTAATGCACAATTTTAATATAGCGCTGACCATGCTGTATTAAAACCAGTCTGAAATTGGTCCCAAATACACAGGAAAGCACATTTTACAAACGGCATGGATGGTGTTAGGCAATAAATCTTTCACAGATTGTGGTTTCCCTTGCACTATTTCCCTAATGCTGCTATAAAATGGGTAGAAGCAATAAGCAGAGTAGGGCTTTGCCTATGCATCAATAAAACATCTCTAGAAACAGCCTCATTTTACTCAGACTCTCATACATTTGAAACAGTTTCACCTCTATTTCACATAGTGTGATGCACTGATATAGGTATTACACAGCCTTACAAGTTGTAGTCAAGGAAGTTCAGACCAAAATAAAATTGTTCTTCTCGTAGTTGAAATAAAAGACATGTTCCTAAATAAAAAAGTGAAAAGTGAAAAGTGTTCTCTGTAGGAAAGGTAAGCACTGAAAATTGTACATTCATTTCATGCCTACTTTTTCAAGATTCCATGCCACTTCCATGCCACAAAAAATGTTATATGTATTCGAATACACTATTAGATGCATTTGATTTTTACAGTGATTCTGTATCACAACACTAAACAGTGTATCTGAGAAAGTCACTCCACTCCACTCCACTCCACTCCACTCCACCTTACTCACTCCACCTTACTCACTCACTCAACTCACTCACTCACTCACTCCACTCACTCACCTCACTCCACTCACTCCACTCACTCCACTCACTCCACTCACTCCACTCCACTCCACTCCACTCCACTCCACTCACTCACTTCACTCCACTCACTTCACTCCACTCACTTCACTCCACTCCACTCACTTCACTCCACTCACTTCACTCCACTCACTTCACTCCACTCACTTCACTCCACTCACTTCACTCCACTCCACTCCACTCCACAAGTTTATGGATACTGTTGACAAATTATATTCAAAAACAATTAGTATGGAGTTGGCACATGCAGTACTGTGCAGAAAGCCATTGGGCATTTTACATTTTTCAATTAATATGATGCTTATTCTTCAGTAATGGTTACTGCATTTTGTAGTTTTACATCACAGATTGTAGTAGACTTACTGGTAGCAAAATGGAATAAAGACTTTATTATTTTGTTATGGGTGTCAGTGTTTGCCTCACCTGTGCGTAAATCCACATGCTGAAGCTCGTTCCTCACAAGGCCCATGTTGTTGGGAACTGAGGTGGCAAATGACAGGAAGCTGGTCAGGCTGACCCATTCAATACCCCTGTGAGAGAGTTTTAAATGCAAGAACAAAAATGAGAGAGAGAGAAGCCCAACAAACTGCCCCACCTACTGGGGGAGCACGAAGAGAGCTGCAAACTAGCGGCACGTTACAAACAAACACCTGCCAAACAACAGAGCAGTGCTTAATTACAAGATCCGGTGTTAAACCACTACCTCTCATATTTGGAGCACATCTCCAAATCCAGCACTTCTGTGCTTTTTTAATATACTGTAAAATAATATGAAAAACGCAATATCAATAAACATATTTTTTTTCAATGGCACCTATTACCCTCATTTAAAAAAAATACTTTTTTACTATTTTTTTACTGGAATAATGGATGCACAATCATTTGCTTCCATCTAGTCAAAGTTCTGGCAATACGAATGTTAATACCAGTCCAGTCACACTGCACGGGTGTCTTTAAATTCACGTTGACAGCTATAACACCATTTAGCTATTTTCAAATATCCTGTAATTACAAACGATAAATACACAGCTTACAACAACTGAAATTTTCATGTTTATAATAAACACAGTCATTAATCATTTAATGTCTAAACCAGGGAAAACACTATGGACTAACAACTTCATATCTGTTCTACTTAATGAAGAGAAGATTACAGGTATGGGCTGTAGAAGTGCCCTTTTCTATAAAAAGCTACAAAACAGTCAACAGCAATTCACAGAAAATCTTTGAATGTTACTATTATCTAAAGTATGTTAAAATGCTTCAACACAACTAATTTAATACATCATTTAAAGAACAAAACCTTGGTGTAGTTTGGTGAGTTTGAGGTTCACTGCAGAGGACAAAAAGATGGCACTCTGAGCCTCCCATTGCTAACACTCACCAGCATGAGCGTGACAATGAAAAGGCTACGCAAATATCCGGAATAATAACTCAATTCATCAGGTTAGATGCCCAACCTTTTTCGGTGGTGGAAGAATAGTTGCACCGGCAAGCACTCTTCATAACTAAACTGAAAAACGTACAGCCAGTCAATGTGATCGGTACTCATGGATGATCGGTATCAGAATCGGTAGCATAAGACATAATCGGGGCATCCCTAGTTAATACAGATGTTTGCTTTAACATTAAACATCCTAATTAAACATCTGTCTTACTGTAAATACAGGGCTCATCTTAAAGGAGTACACTACCTTCGAAGAGAAACATTTTAAACAATATTTCAGTGAACACAAACCATTTCCAAATGTTGACAACATAATATTACTTAGCTTACACATTTTTCAGTTTTAGTCAAATTTGATTGGTGCAAAAATAAGTGCACTCCACAACAAAAACTACAACACATCTACAAGCCCCAAAAAACTACAAACTGTAAATAAAAACAAAATCCAATAATTTACTCAGAAACTGATATTGTATTAACAATAGACAACATAACAAATGTGTAAAGTGAGACATTTTGAAATTTCATGCTAAATATTGGCTCATTTGAAAATTCGGAACAGCAACACATCTCAAAGAAGTTGGGACGGGGCAATAAGAGGCTGAATAGGTTAAATTTACAGAATTGCAACTCATTAGGTTAATTGGCAATAGGTCATTAACATGACTGGGTATAAAAAGAGCATCTTGGAGTGGCAGCGGCTCTCAGAGGTAAAGATGGGAAGAGGATCAGCAATTCCACTAATTCTTCGACAGTATAAAAATGCAAAGTGTTTGAACAAATCATCATCAACACTGCGTAATATCATAAAAACATTCAGAGAATCTGGAAGAATCTCTGTGTGCGAGGGTCAACCATACTGGGTGCTTCTGTGTTGGAAATCCCAAAATGGGTTCAGGAATATTTCCAGAGAACTCTAAAACTCTATAGGTCAAAGAAGAAGTCGTATCTAACCAAGATCCAGAAGCGCAGACGTCTTCTCTGGGCCAAGGCTCATTTAAAATGGACTGTGGAAAAGTGTTCTGTGGTCAGACTAATGAAAATTTGAAATTCTTTATAAAAATCAGGGACGACGTGTCATTCGGAAGGACGACCCAAGTTGTTATCAGCGCTCAGTTCAGAAGCCTGCATCTCTGATTGCATGGGGTTGCATTAGTGTGCATGGTATGGGCAGCTTACACATCTGGAAGGACACCATCAATGCTAAAAGGTATTTCCAGGTTCTAGAGCAACAGATGCTCCCATCCAGACGGCGTCTCTTTCAAGGAAGACCTTGCATTTTCCAACATGACAATGCCAAACCACATGCTGCATCAATTACAGAAGAGACTACAGAGATAAGAAGGGTCTGGGTACCTGCAGGCCAGATCTTTAACCCACAGAAATCATTTGACGTATCATAAAACAGAAGATACGACAAAAAAGACCTAAGACAGTTGAGCAGCTAGAATCCTACATTAAACAAGAATGGGTTTACATTAATACCTCTCAGCTTGAGCAACTTGTCTCCTCAGTCCCCAGACGTTTACAGACTGTTGTAAAGAGAAAAGGAGATACAGTCTCCCAGTGGTAAACATGGCCTTATCCCAACTTTTTTGAGATGTGTTGTCATCTCACAATGTAAATTCACCAATTTTTTTTTAATTCACCTATTATCTTCTCAGATGAAACATTTGATATGTCATCTATTGTTCTGGAATTTTGAAACTTCCACATCATTGTATTACATTCCATTTTTATTCACAGTTTGTACTGTATTTTTAGCAATATCGTAAGCACATCTGGATCTTTCAATATGCAGTGGTGTTATGACCTGTGAAGTGTTAATAAACAAAATTACAAGCATGGTGTGATTTCAAGTTCCAATAATAATTCTACATGTCACAAAATATATGCTCCTGGGTGCTGTTTAACTGGAAAAGTGTGAAGTGTAGGTGAGGCTAACCTCTTTGGTGTCCCACACCTCAGCTCCATCAGTGTACATAACCAGTAACTTTTGGTTTCCCTTTCCAGGAGCAAAGCGGATCTTCTTTACCCATCCACGGTGCGTTGGAATTCCCCTTTAAAAAAGGCAAAATCACACAAAATTACAGATGTGTGTCACCAAACACGTTGATTAATTTAAGTAATTTAACTTTGCGCATACAGTACTGTGCAAAAGCCATAGGACACCATTAGACTGGATACAGCATTGCATCCGTTTTGCTACAGATTTAGCAACAGTATTATGACCATATATAAATATTTCTCAGCCTTGTTACTAAAATGCAATCTGAAAAACACAGAAAATTTGTATGCAGAATTTTTTTAAATTGGAAAAAAATATTAAAACAGCTCCTGTAGGCTCACACATATTGTAAAGAAGATCAGTGGAAAGGAATATTATGGAGTAACATATGGTCATTATACCACTGCTAAACAACACATCTTTTGCACAGTACTGTATATGAACGGACGGCACATACCTGCATACCTATATATGTGTACCCCAAAAGTGAGATTTGCCTCATAATCTAGGCATGCAGTACTCCATAGTTAAGTTATCCTTCCGTCCTCTCTAACACATGCCTACCTAGAAAGACGCGCTTTTAGATCCCAGAAATTCAGATTTCCATCCACGTCTCCCAGAACAAGCGTGTCTCCCTTCCATGCAATGCAGGCAATGCTGCCCATGCTACCCTGTAATAAAGCAGATGCTTTTAATGACCAAAGCAGAGACATGGAAGCTAGCTGAGAAGTCTGAAGTGACACTAGTTAGATCATTAATTCATTTGGAGCAAAAAGAGGCATATGGATAAAAAGAACTTGCAAAGAGAGACAAGTGTCTCACATGTACACACATACATGCGCACACACACACACACACACACACACACACACACACTCACAACCACGAATATTTTAATTACCTTAATGGTGAACATTTTTACACAGCAAGGCTCAGCTACTAGACAAATGTTAGTATTAGTAATCAACCACTATATGTGATATACACAAATTTAACAGCTAGGCAAATTCAAATGCTGCAAAGTTAAGAATAAACTGGTTTAAGTTTTTTTGAAATGATAGTGTATTAAGGGTGTGTAATATGCTAAATATTGTTTTCACAATGTGTGAGTTGACTTTATTGAGCATCTCACTCACTTTGCAAATACAGTCAGAAACAAGAGGATTGTAAACAAAATAATTTAGTTGTTTATTAGGGTTTTTGCGTTACGTTATAGGTGTACACAAAGCTTGTGGTTACTTGCCAATGCTTCAGTGGAGTGATACCGTTTTTGTGTTCAAAAGCCGTACTGTTTTCGCAAAATATCATCCCGGTAAGAATAATTAAAAATACCTAACTGCTGTTTAAAATTGTTTAGAAATTTGGTGCCCTCAAAGTACAGTACTGCAAACGTGTTTCTATACTTTTCAGTCGATATTATGCTTATTCTTTATTTAAGTTGTAATGCTTACTGTATGCTGCAGTTCTAGTATTTGTAGACTGTAGTCCATCTGTTCGTCTATATTCTTTGTTCGTGCTCTTTACTCTGTTCTCTAGGGGTCAGGACCCCAACAGATCAGGTATTATTTGGGTGGTGGATCATTCTCAGCACTGCAGTGACAATGACATGGTGGTGGTGCTGTGTTAGTGTTAGTTACAATGACATGAGTGGATCGGGCAACAGTGCTGCTGGAGTAAAGCTCTAAATCTGTCCCATCGAGGACAAAAAAAATCTTCAATGATTATTTTTATTGGACTAACAGTCGCAATTCGTCCAGTCCTTACGCTATATCATTTTGTTCTTTGTTTATTTCATCTTGGGTTATATATGCTATTCTCTTCTAATTTCAATTTTCTTTACACGAGTTTTTTAATTCTTACATATGACATCCAAGCTGGAGGATAGGTCACAATTTAAGTATTGGTCCTCCAAAGGTTTTTTTCCCTATAAAGTTTGGTGATTTTTTTCTTTCTCCTCAGGCCTGCTCGACTAGGGCTTTGAAAACAATTTGTAAAGCTGCTTTGAGACATTGCTGGGTTGTAATATAAATGACTTGGACAAAACTTGGTTCCTGACCTGTGGAGGTAAAATGTGTGTGTCACAGAAACCTGTATTTAATTATTATATTTCATTAAATATCACTAAAAAGAATGACATACAATTTGAAACATTAAAAATAACCAATGGTGGACTAGATATAGGTAAATTTATGGAACATGGTTCGAAGAGGATGCAGATCTATAAGCTGGCTCCACTCAGACCTTTATAAACAGCCAGTCAAGTGTGCATTCACGTTCTCTACCCTAGGCAAGCTGTTTCTACACCAATTTGATTTTAAGGTGAGGGATTTTTCATTTTTCTTCTCAAGCTTCACCAAAGATAAACTAAATGATTGCCTAGCCTCGTTCCACTTTCTTTTTGACAAATGACTGCCTTTTCATTTCTTATCTGACTGGATACAAAAGAAACTAATGAATGTTGTGTAGCATTCATAAATCTAGTGATGATGGTAGAGGTTGCTAGAGGTCTGTCTTGCATTTGAGGCTGCTGGGGGTTTTAGTGACAGCTCTTTTAGAGTGTTTCTTTATAGTCTTTGTTTTTTCCACTCTATTGAATGGGTACAGGTAGTGTACATGCATTGTTCTGTGTGAATGGATAAGGGTTAAGCAAAAATGTTCCTTAAAATAATGGCGATAAAGTATTTATTTTAGTAAAAACAAAATACTAAAAATGCTATACAATAAAGAGCTCAAATAAAAAATGGAGAATCAAATCAAACAATTAATAGCAAAAGTCTATGTTCATGTTTAAATCTGTGTATGTCAGGCAGATCTTGGGGAATGAAGGAACTTGTACCATTGACATTTATGTTTTGGTCCATCCGACACCACAAGGTTGTACTTCATACCGTCCAGGAGCTCAGTCATGCCCTGGTCCAGATTGGGGACAAGATTCCCCAGGACACCATTCGTTGTCTCATAAGGAAAACACCCTGATGTTATTGGGCATGCATAAAAGCACATGGAGGCCAAACTATCGAGTTACCATTTTGAGCTGCTGCAATAGAATTTCGGAGATGTATTTCTGAAACTAAATCATGCCATTTTCTACTCATACCTTATGCTAATGAATTAAAAAAGACGAACAAAAACTACACTTTTCTAAGACTTTTGAGTAGTACTACAATTTTTTAATTTTAATAACTATAATTACTGGCATCAGCTGACATCCCCCATAAATAACTCTTTAGGACCACAACTGAGTAAGCTACCATGACATTAGCTACCTAATTCCTTTGCAGATAAATGTTTTCTTCAATCTTCTGCATATTCTGTAGCTGAGGGGCACCAGGCATATTTCAGAACTTACATGTGTAAAGCTTAAGTGTCTGTCAAATGGCTAATAAATACTAAGGCTCTGCTTATAAATATTTATGCAATAAACATAACTGCAACTGAATAACAACTGTGAACTTCATCAAAAATAATTTTACAAGTAATACAAGTCCCTTGCAGGTGGAATTAACATAGACTGACAAAAAATTGTCGCCTGTATCTGAAACGTATGTATCTATTACGAGAACAGGCACAAATAGCAGCTAGAATTTGATTTGGTATGGACTGGGCATGTTTCTGGAGGTAGGCTACATGAACGTATCTTGCATCAAAGATGTTTTGGATGCCTTCACATCTGGGGAGTTTTTCAAGCCAATCCAAATGTGCGTCTGCTCCTCCATGTTCATCATGCCAATCATTTTTAGCCCAGTAAACGTCATAATTGTCATTTTGGAAAACAGAGCTAGGAATGTTATGTTCTTTCGTAAAATAATAAGCAAACGACAAACCTGGCTGTCCAGCAGCTCAGTGAACGTGTATGATCACTTCAACCAAAGGACCCATTTCCTCATAATTAAAACAAACCCAGAATATCGCAGAACCTCTTCCATCTGGAACCAGACCATGCACTCAGTCCTAATTTAAGGCGTCTTAAGGTATTGAGGTCTTCGATGAACATAACAGCTAACATCATTCACATCCAGGCAGAAACAACATTCAAATTACCAGATAATATGATTACGCATTTTTTGCCCAGTGTAACCAAGCAAGTGTTTGAGCAGTAGTGAGCAAAGGGCTTTTGCATACAACTCTGCCCCATATGTTAATGGAATGTAGTTTCCGGCAGTTTATTCTTTACACGTTTCTTATGAAGGACCTGTCTAGAAGGAATTCTTGCTAATAACCAAAGCATTTTTTATTAACATGCCATAAAACACTCTGGTGATCCTTAACGGACAGCTTTCGTCTTTTGGATACAATTTTGACAAGACTGTCCGGTAGACAGATTTTTTTCACTGCTCATAGACCCGTATGAACTTTGATACACCTGCATATTCAGCTACTTTCTACTTATGCACTACATAATTCTCTGGGAAAAAAAAAAACTGACCCCATGACAGTGGGTTTTGTTTGGGTAGTCCAGTTTCCAGCCACAGTTCATTTGTGTCTCTAAAAGTGTCGCTAGTGTATTCACTAGTGTAAGCAAAGGCCTCTTGCATTACACTCCCCTCCATATGTTCATGGTATGCAGTTCTTTAAAGCATTTTTAATGCTACATAGCTTGTTGGTGAAAGGGATCAGAGGAGTATGTTGATAATTCAACAAACAGGCAAGCAAGCTGCAGCCAAATACAATACTGGCGTTTCAGCTAACTCACAACTTGTTGTTTCTTAGCACGGCTGGCCTACAGATAGATAGACAGATTCAACTTTATTGTCATTGCTTAGTACAAGTACAAGGCAACAAAATGTAGTTAGTATCTATCAGATGCAAATATTAGTATTGTGCATATATAAGAAACAGAGTGCAAATAATGAATGTGCAGATATAAAAGTGCAAATACTGATGATGAGCAGTGAAAAGGAGTGCAAACATGAGTAAAATTAGCAGTGCAATAACAGCATTTGTGCCGTACTGTGTGCAAATGAGGTAGTGTGCAATTAGAACATGTAATGTAACAGTATGGGAATTATATATATATATATATATATATATATACACACACACACACACACAGAATAAATAGTGCAATACAAAATAATGTAGTCCAGTGTGGGAGTCAGTAGTTCCGTGTGTGTATATATATATCAGGTGACCAGTTTGAGTGTGAGTCCAATAAGCAAAATTACACAAAAACTGAATAACTGAGCAATGAAAGTACATGGCCTAGCCAGATGAATTCAGATTTTCTGTTTTACCATGTAACCATGTACAAATACTGTACATAAACTGGTAATGCAGTCATCAGCTTGAATGAATGCAATTAAATGTCGCTAAATAGTGAAAGAAGGTTCACACAGGAACCCATTCACACTTACAGAACTGCATGAATTAGAGGTATTGTACATAAGGTATATTTGGGTGCATTTACAGCATTTGGCAGGCACCCTTCATTGTGGGTTAAGTGCCTTGCTTAAGGACTCAGCAGTGGCAGATTGGCAGAGGTGGTATTTGAACCCTGGACCTTCTGGTCCACAGTCCTTAACTGCTAGGCTACCATAGTCTCATCGTATTGTACATGCCAAAGCATTTTAAGCATTTGTGCTACTAGTAGCAGAACATAACAGAACCTTCTTCTTTCTGTCTGCATAGATAAGAAAGGCTCAAATAATGATGGGCATTACCAAGGCAACAATAAAAGGCTTACATGGTAACTAGATATGAGAGCAAAATCAAACACTATGACAAAGGGAAAAAGTCGTATGTCTACGGTAGCCTAGCAGTTAAGCTACTGGACTATGGACCTGATGGTCCTGGGTTCAAATCCCACCTCTGCCAAGCTGCCACAGTTGGGTCCTTAAGCAAGTCCCTTAACC
>JAUZST010055356.1:0-24061 GCA_034779995.1 Parotocinclus haroldoi | reverse complement strand
ATATATTATATATGACACACATACATACACACGTATTCTGTAAACCTGCTGCCCCCTAGACAAAGAAACTGCAACACAGCCAGAAAGGCACAATTACACCAATGATATTCCAATTCTGGGCTGCATTTTAAAAGCTACATGCTTTGCTGAGATCCCCCCGAGGTCAAACAACAAGCTTTCCTTATATTCTACACTCTATTCATTTTCCAACATCCTACTCATGGCAGATGTAAAGAAACCACATCCACTTAACTTACTCTGGTACATGATCCTTCCTTTCTGCTTTGTCTTCTTTTTCTAACTTCACAGCACTAATGGCAGTGGGAGATGATGTTTGGACCCCCTGAGATGTCACATCAGGAACGCGCTTTTGCTCCATGCTAAGAGCTGTAGAACAGGAAGCAGGAGAAGGAGTGCCTGGCTTACTTCCGGCAGGGGTGTTGCACATAGAACGGGACATGTCTTCGTTGCTGGAAGGCTCTGGGCAAACTCTGGGTCCTGATTCGTGAATGTTCTTATCACTGGGCTGTTCTTTCACTTTCTCTCCAGAGTCCCGTGCAGATTTGGTCACGATTGTCTCAAGCACTGGGTCTGGATTTGAGCTGGACTGCAGCTGAGAACATGGTAAAGACTTAATGAACTATTTATAAAGCACACCAATGCCCAGGTGATAAAGATCGAAAGAGAAAAAAGAAAATAAAAACAAATCACACTTACCCTAAAATCTACGCTGAATTTTCTTAAATTGTCTATCTGCTTTCTATGGTCGGGGGGCATGGTGGGAGGTCCTAATTAGAACACACACATAATTAGGAACAATATTAAGACCAAAATCACTTATACAGGATTCTTTTATTTAAGGACAAGTAGAAGTAAAATAAAGCAAAACTGATGAGGGAAAATGATAAACACTAAATTCCACAGAAACTGCTAAGCCCAATTATGTGAAACAACCATCACTGAGAAAGTATTAGAACAGATGTAAAGTGAACAGATGTTGAAATACTAGATTTCATATTAAACCATGTCCTTTTGAAAACAGACTTAAGAAATGCACGTAATATGCTATGCTCAGAAGAAGTGGTCCAAATCCGATCTTTCATCATATGACACAGATGTTTGGGGCAGTGAGAACAGAAATAAGAGCCACTGAATTCTAAATTTTCAGCTCTGATACGGACCACTTTCATAAGTGGTACTGGGGTGGCACAGTGGCTCAGTGGCTAGCACTGTCACCTCACAGCAAGAAGGTCCTGGGGTCGATGGACTGGCGTGTCTGCTGTGTCAATTGGGGGGACTTGGGGGGGGGGGAAGGGGAGGGGGCGGGGGCTGGGTTGGGGAGACACCATCCGTGGCCATAAAACCATATGCCATTTGAAGCCGTAACATGCTCTTTTTAACAGTGGTTACTGTTGACACTATTTTCATAGTTTACCTCTGGATGAACAGGTCATATGAAGCTTTGGTCAGTTTAAGAGCATGAACCAATCTGATAAATGCTGGATAAGCCAATCCGATTTGGACCATTTTTGCCTGCAGTGTGAACATGGCAGAGGTGGGTTGCTGATGTCTCACGTGATCCCTCTAGGCTTTCTGATCCTCCTCTTTGTAGCTATGCTGCTATAGTTAGTGCTGCTGGAGTTTCATGCAGAAACTCTGTGATTATAATCAATAAGGAACTACATTTTCTTTTTCCTCTCCGACTTGATGTTTCGGTGTCAGTTCCAGATTTGGAATCATACTCAAAATCAAATTACAGGCTGATCCAGCAGAAATTCCTCAAGACGGGTTAAAATGTGTGTGGCCTCCACGTGCCTCTATGACCTCCCTACAGCGCCTGGGCATGCTCCTGATGAGGCGGCGCATATTCTCCTGAGGAATCTCCCCCCAGACCTGGATTAAAGCATCAGTCAACTTTTGGACAGTCTGTGGTGCTCCATGGCATTAATGGATGGAACGAGACATGATGTCCCAGATGTGCTCGATTGGATTCAGGTCTGGGGAACAATCAGGCCAGTCCATAGCTTCAATGCCTTCATCATGAAGGAACTGCTGAAACACTTCAGCCACATATGGCCCAGCATTGTCATGCATCAGAAGGAACCCAGGGCCCACTGCACCAGCATATGGTCTTACAATAGGTCTGAGGATCTCATCTCAGTACCTAATGGCAGTCAGGGTGCCTCTCTCTAGCACATGGAGGCCCTCCAAAGAAATGCCACTCTACACCATTATTGACCCACTGACAAACCGGTCATGCTGGAGGATGCTGCAGGCAGCAGAACGTTCTCCACTGCGTCTCCAGATTCTGTCACATGTGCTCAGGGTGAACCTGCTCTCATCTGTGAGGAGCACAGGGCTCCAATGGGGAATCTGCCAATCTTGGTGCTCTTTGGCAAATGCCAATTGTCCTGCACAGTGTTGGGCTGTAAGCACAAGTCCCACTCGTCAACACCCTCATGGAGTCCGTTTCTGACAGTTTGAGCAGACACGTGGATATTAGTGACCTGCTGGAGGTCATTTTGCAGGGCTCTGGCACTGCTCCTCCTGTTCCTTCTTGCACAAAGGACCAGGTAGCGGTCCTGATTCTGGGTTGTTACCCTCCTACGGCCCCCTCCATGTCCCCTGGTGTACTGGCCTGTCTCCTGAAATCTCCTCCATGCTCTGGACACTGTGCTGACAGACACAGAAAACCTTCTTTCCACAGCTCGCATTGATGTGCCATCCTGGATGAGCTGCTCAACCTGAGCCACGTGTGGGTTATAGTCTCATGCTAGGGGTGCTAGGGGTGAGAGCACTAACGAAATGAAAAAGTGACCAAAACATCAGCCAGAAAGGATGAGAACAGAGAAATGGTCTGTGGCCACCACCTACAGAACCACTCCTTTATAGGGCTAGTCCTGCTAATTACCTCTCATTTCTACATGTTGTCTGTTCCATTTGCACGACAGCAGGTGAAACTGATTCATAAGCAGTGATGCTTCTTAACTGAACAGGTTGATTTCATAGAAGTATGACTGAAGGAGTTACATTGTGTTGCTTAAGTGCGCCTTTTATTTTTTTGAGCAGTGTATATTATATGAAAATAATATAATAAAATGCCTTAAAATGCTACTTCTGCCCGTGTTCAATGTAATTCAGTTTAGCACTGAATCTCTTTAACACATGACACTGTACACTGTTGTTTCTAGTCTCATAAAAACTCATAAAATCCCTTGAAGATTAAAAAAACAAAAAAGTTATGAAAAGGTACAAACCTTTAACAGGTCTACTACTTGGTGCAGACTCCATAGGTTTCACATTCTCCTTGTTGGCTGAAGGAGAGTTCTGCCTCATCTCTGCTACTCTGAGTTCTTTTGCTAGGTTTAGGCATAAATAAATAAATGAAAGGCGAGCCATCTTCAGACTGTGGCATTCATAATCACCAAAACATTAATTAAAATGATAATTTTGTTGTTTGGTTACGAGTTAAAAAAAGACCAAATGGGGAAGCTAATTATACACCAATGGAGAAATTTGATTATACACTACATTAAACAATGCATGCAAACCAACATGGGTATTAGTGTGGAGTTTCTCTGCTAGATAAAGATCCAATTGTTCCTTCCCACAATAGTTCAACTGGATTATTATTTCAAAATAATCGTCACTGTTTGATGAATAAAAAGAACCATTTGCGTTTATTTAGTTAAACAAGATCATAAGAAAAGCAAATAAAAAGTCAAATGAGATACAAACTCAGTTATGGTGATTGAGTAACAAGTGATATATTCATAAGGATGAACAGAAGCATGTTAAACTGGACGAGAGTGCCCCCACACTGACTGTTTAGTAGGGTGTATGGGTATCCAAGAGTAACAAAATACCCTGACCATGATGGGGCACAAATAGGATCAGATTGTCTAGCAGGTCTCTAAATTGGCATTACCATAAATTGACAATGACTGTCAATCAATTAACCTCCCGGGTATGTCTTTGGGAGGAAACTGGAGTACTCAGTAAACCCACACAGACACAGGGAGGACATGCAGACTCCACACAGAAAGGACCCAGGTCACCCCACCCTGGGATTGAACCCAGGACCCAGGAGTCTTCTTGCTGTGAGGCAGTGAGGCTACCCAATGAGCCACCGTGCTGCCCCCAAAGAATGATGTATAATAAATTATAATCACTCTAAGTAAATTAATAATTATTTTTTTCCCATTTTATTATTTTTATTGATTTAAAAAATCTGGTCTTGACTGCAACTCCACACAAAAAGTCTTGGACTTTATGTATATTGGTTTTGGTCTTTACTTGGACGCCACTCAATGAGGTTGGATCACTTTTTGGGTCTTGGTCCTCCCAAGATTTCTTCCTTACAACTTTTAGTTTTTCCTTTCCACTGTCGCCCTAGGTTTGCTCAGTTTGGGATTGCCCTTGAGATTAATGTGTAAAGCTGCTTTGAGACAATGCTCTACTGTAAAAATAGCAAAAGAAATAAATCTAGACCTGACTCTACAGTCTAATGAGCAGAATAATCAGTAATCAGTAATCAGAACAGGTCTGTAATCTCTGTAGTGCATGTCCGGCATCGTCTGAAATTTTGAACAAGAAAGTTAACTGCAATGCATCACAAGCCAAAACGGATCCAAACCTTCAGCTAAAGGGATTGCAGCCAGATTAGGTGCTGGACTTCCTGTAGTGGGTGATGAGGCTGATGTAGGTGTGGCTGCAGAGTCAATCGGTACTGTGCCAGGCAGTGGGGAAGACATGGAGACTGAGCCAGGAGGAGCACCCCCTGCACCGTTTTGCCGAGGAGAACGTGGTCTGTGCACTAAGGAAATAAGATGAAAAAAAATGAATTTAAATTCTATGCACTAAACAACAAAGATAAACAAAAAACTAAAAAAATAAATAAATAAATACTTAAATGGTGTTACCACAAAGTGGACTGTGTTATTTGATTTTGGCACATAAATAGTTTTAATATAGTATATTTATTATGTATTCATTACATCGGCTTAATCCAATTTAGGGTCTTGGGCAAATAGATACTTAATGCTTTTATTTATTTAAACTTTTAAATAATTTAGCCACTTTTTGATGCCCCAAGCAAACTGAATTTATTACTGCAGCCCTTCAGAGGCAATGGGAAAAAAACAGACAAAATAATAAATACGTAAATAGCGTATGATAAATACGCTTTGGGGGAAAAAGTGTTTGTTTTTGATCATACACCAAGTGACATAGTTATTAGCATGGAATTTGCACTCCACACAATGCAAACGCACACATTTTAGAAGTCAGTTAAAATAACATCACAATAACCCAAGTCTCAGTACTTGACTAAACAATGCTGCATTATAATGACTTTCCAAAGACTGGTTCTAATGAAACCACAAATTATTACAAGATAAAGGTAAATGGTATTCTCATCTACATCACCTCCACTGACCACTGAGGACCAGGTGCCCCCAGAGGGGCTGCTACGGGCAGGAGTCGTCGAAGTCTCCCCAGACGCACCCTGGGCCACATATTCCACCCCAGGACCAGTGCCACGACAAGAGGGCACTCTGTGTGGTCTGGGGGTGCGTTGAGACTTTGGAGACATCCTTGGTGGACCTGTGAAGGAAATAATGAATATTTGCTATGCAGGCTGTTCAGGGATGGCAAGGACTATCAGTGATGGTCTTAAAAAGTAACAATTATATATGAAGTAATTAGAAGCTTAAACACCTGTCAGAGCATTGTAAAACCTATCCGACATCTCATTTAGATTAATGTGACTGAAAATTCAATTCTTTACGTTTTCATGTAGATATTGGAGTAAGTAATGCAGGAGAACATCGGTGGTACACTGGTGTTACATTTTAACTGCCATGCTCAGTCAGCAGCTTTCAAACTATTAGCTACTTAGAAGTACGACTTGTCATGTAACCACAATACCAAGTAGCAGACACCTAACATTGGTGTATAACACTTTTTTTTGCACAGAACATTAACTGTCAGTAATCTCTTAGAAAATAAAGATGAAAAAAGTTACATTTGCCACATCTTACAATCATACCAAAATATTTTTTTTCCATTTACTTACAAACCTGTTAAAAGTTACTGAGCTGTTATTACAGTACTATCAAGATTATAAGAGGTTTCTGCAATCCTCTGATTGGCCCAATGACAATACACAAACTTCAGTTTCAAAAGTGTGGCCCAAGAATAGAGGAATATCTGTCCAAAGTTACATATAAACATACTGGATGTATCATTTGGTACTCTTGATGGCTTAGTATAAAGGTATTTAAAAATAAGTGTATATGTACAAAATTGGATTTAATAGTGAACCCTAAGGTATTAAACAATATGGCTGGTCTATCAACATACAGTGGAGAAAATAAGTATTTGATACATGGCCGATTCTGCAGGTTTTCCCAGCCACAAAGAATGAAAAGGTCTAGAATTTTTATTGGTGGTACATTTCAACTGTGAGGGACAGAATGTAAAAAAACAGTCACATTAAATGATTTTTATATAATTAATTTGGACTTTATAGCATAAAATAAGTATTTGATCCAATAGAAACACAGAACTTAATACTTGGTACAGAAACCCTTTGCATTACAGAGGTCTGACATTTCCTGTAGTTTGCAAACACTGCAGCAGGGATTTTGGCCTGCTCCTGCATACAGATCTTCTCCAGCTCTTTCATGGGTCGAGGCTGTTGCTGGGCAACATCGAGTTTCAGCTTCCTCCAAAGATTTTCTATTGGGTTCAGGTCACATCAGTGCTTCTTGGGTCGAGTAGAGACCAAAAAAAGAGCTTTTTGGTATGAACTCATCTGACCACATGACCTTCTATGCTTCCTCTGGATCATCCAGATGGTCACTGGTGAACTTCAAACAGGCCTGGACATTCGCTGGTGTGAGCAGGGGATCCTTGCATACCCTGCAGGATTTTAATCCACAACAGTCATCTCTGAGACTGTGGTCCCAGCTCTTTTCATGTCATTGTCCAGGTTCTCCAAGTAGTTCTGGACTGATTAATGACCTTTCTCAGAATCATTCTTATTCCACAAGGTGAGATCTTGCATGAAGCCCCAGACCAAGGAACATTGACAGACCTCTTGTGTTTCTTCCATTTTCTAATAATTGCAAATAAACATTTTTCCCTTCTCACCAAGTTGCTTGCCTATTGTCCTGTAGGCCATCCCAGCCTTGTGCATGTCTACAATTTAGTCCGTGGTGTCCTCAGGCAGCTCTTTGATCTTGGACATGATGGAGAGGTTGAATTATGATTGATTGAGTGTGTGGACGGGTGTCTTTTATTCAGGTATGTATAAATACATGCAAGTTCAAACAGGTCAAATTAATACAGGTAATGAGGGCAGAATAGGGGGGGATTCGTAAAGTAAAACTAACAGGTCTGAGAGAGCCAGAATTCTTGCTGGTTGGTAGGTGATTAAATACTTATTTCATGCAGTAAAATGAATGAAGATTCTGTTCCTCACAGTTAAATTGTAAGATAACAACAGACATCCCCTTTCTTAGTAGGTGGAAAAACCTGAAAAACTGGCAGTGGATCAAATACTTATTTTTACTCCACAGCACATGAAGAAAGAAATAAAGAAGAAACATACGTTGGTACATGACATGGGCAAGATTAAACGCAACCTTTATTAATACTTAGTTATGCAACAAAAAGCATCCAAACATTTTTTCCCCCCTAGGAATCTGTTAGCTACTCACCGCCATCTGCTGCTAATTTCTTCTACTCCTCCACTGCAGTTCTAAGCTTGAATGTTTGCAGTGATTCTTTTTCCAAAAGCTGATTTCATTGCTCTCTAAAATTATCTCATTGTTGGCCAGTTTTACCCAGTCATTGTTTTTCTTCGTTCTTAAATAATTTTGGATGTGTGATTTGGGTCATTATTCTTCTGCATGACTCAAACCCAGTTTGCTACATACTTGAAGGAACATCTCACTCTAAAGGGCTCTGGAAAATGTCCTTGATTTCATCATTCCTGTAACTGTTGCTGCAAGGTTCAGTAGCTTTTTTAGGCCTTTCAATACAGTCCTGATAAGCCCTCACCCATATGGCACTGTTTTGTTCAGTGCATATGGTCCAGATGTTTCCAGCTCAGCCTGAAGTGCATTCAATGTTTTAATTTCTTAACAAATTTGAAACCAACTTTAATACGGTTCTCTCATCAAATTTCGACTTTCAACCACATCCTTCAGTTGTTGTTACAATGTTCTTGTAACATCTCATACAATTAAGCCAGGATAACATGGGCTGCTTGTAGATTTATGGTGAGCACTCCAATTTTTTGGATGGATGGATTTTTTTTGGCATTTTTTTCATGCACCAAAGCTATTAATTATTTAAATAATGCCACAAGTACAGCAATGCCAGCACTGACTAAGTAGGGACAGAGTATTTTTACTTAATCACATCTTAGTCTGCCTTGAATGTATCCTGGCATTGTTTTCACCTTTGCATTCTTTCTTAATTATGCTATTTTGTGTCTTGTGCCTTCCTGTATCAAACACTATACACTACATAGACTAAAGTTTGTGTACATCCAAAAAGATACAAACAAATACATCTGGATTAATATGCAATTGGACCACTGTCCCTTGCGGGTACAACAGCCTTTGTTCTCCTAAAAGGGATTTCCACTAGATTTCTTTGGAACATGACAGAGGTCAGCTTCTAATGTAAGTCTAATTTAATTAAGCCCTTGATCACTTTTGGCATTCCAGTGCATTTCCAAGGTGTCTGATGGAGTTGAGGTCAAAGTTCTAGTTCTCAGTCAGCAAACCAATTCTCTATGGATATAGTTTAAATACAGTAGAGCACAAAGGTGATGAAGTGACTTGTTGGAAGTGGAATCTATTAATGTGTCATACAGAGTCACTGGAGTATCAGTACAACCCATTCTAATAGCAGTAACTGTCTATTAAGAAACCCGAATTACAAATTATTTGTGTTACAAATGAGTGTTGCTGAAATAGTTGCACTCAATCATTAGGTGTCCACAACTTGTTTGTATATATAGTGTATAGTTGCCCCTGCCATTGCTGCCTAGCTTAGTGAAAAAAAAAAATCAGGTAAGTTACAGCCACAAAAATTCAGGTAATGTAAATACATGAGTTTCCATGCAACAAGCATAACAAGCATGGCCATATTATGCTTTATTATTGATTGGGATTCCAGCAGCATATAACAAATCCATGGACACCTTATGACTGATTCTAGTGATTTCTGAACTGTAAAACATCAAATCCAACATCTGATCAACTAAAGCACCAGTGCAGTGAACAAAAGATGCAACAAATCTAAACAAACAAAAGTTCATTCCTAAAAGATAGAAAGTGGTGAGAGTGAGTATTGGAATGCGAGGAGGAGGAGTGAGACATTATTATGCACACAACCACACGCATACACCAAAACCACAACCGTTAGTGTAGAAAAGTTAAACTGCGGTGCATCCTGTGCCAAAAAATGGTGCCCCACTCCAAACGTTTCTGATACCTTCCAAAGAAAGACGTTTTGGCGGAGTTAACAGGGACACTGGAGAGCCATGGGCAGAGGGGTGAGAGGGGGGTCGGGAAGGCCTGGACGGGGGTCTGGAGGGAGGCCGGGTGGGAAGTGAGGAGTTGGAGCCTGATTGGTAGCGAGAGGAAGGGCGAGAGGAGGGAGATGAGCAGCGAGAGGGCCAATGGCCACCTGACAGAATTAAATGAGGAGGATAAATATGAATCCATCTACAGCATAAACACAGATCCGATAAAAGATCAAACGAAACTCAATCAGAGGTCAAGGGTATTGGAACCACAACAACTAGACAATTAATTCTTTTCTCTGAAAAACTGAATTCTTCATATAAGACACTTTACCACTTAAAGCTAGCGATGCTAAAGTAGAGATGCACTGAAATTTCTAAAAACTTTTCAAATGTTTTCCCTTTCAGCTGAAATATAAAATGCTGTTTACGGCCCAAAAAAATCAACATTTTATTTTTTCCAGAAAAGGTTAATTAACAATATAAAAATATTTAAATAATAAAATGGAATAAGCACAAGTGTTTGTGCTTGCAAAATAATGAAGTGAGCATGTAGACAAGTGTTGGTGCATGACAGCATTACTTCTAATTGGTGAGCCTTGAGCACTGTTGCACACAAGCACACTGCCTGCATCTCACTCTTGACTTTATGGCTTTTATTGTAGTTGATATTATGAGGGTTAGATAAAACCTCTAAAATGGTTTCGTATCCTTCTCCTAACTTGTGCCTTTCCTTAACTTTATCCTGGAAGCCCTGTTAAAAGCACCTGTCCCACCATGGTCGATTGTGTGTGACCTTCAGGAACAGCTGATTTTATTATGAATTATTTAGAACAACTATAGCCAATCTCAGTTGGGACTCTGGCTGTACCAGTGGAAGACTATAAGATTATCCTAGAGCTACTGTACACATTATTTCAGCAAAACAGCCGCTTCAGGCTCAGGACTGGCTGCTAAATTGATCTGGATGAAGCAGTTACTCTAGATGAGCAAACTAAAAGTAGATTTGTTGTTAAAGGTCTGGAAACCCCTACAATAGAAAACAGTTATTGAAAACAAATCAGATTTTGCAGAACCAGTTATCCTTTGGAAACTTACCCCAAATATACTACAAACTCATAATTTGATTATGATTCTGAGATTCTCATATCTATGAGTCACGTAATGGACGTGTGCCATACTCTGTAAAAGCATTACGTCATTATGTAAACACGTCGGAATATCATGATATAAATGTTTTATATCGTTTAAAATATTATACCGGTATTATCGTAAATGATGTCGTTGCACCCACATGGGGTCTCCATGCGATCAGATTCTCAGTGTACTCCTCATGATACTTTTGACCTGGCTGGACAGGATTCCTTCCTTTCTGCTAAAGTGCCACTCTTGCCTTTGTGTGTTTTGTATACAGTTGTTGTTACTGTCCCGATGTTTAAACTTCAACCTCAGTGTAATTATTATTACTTATTCATGAGTCTATCAGGGGAAATGTGAGGTAGACTAACAAACAGTAACATTTGGTTGTTAAAACAACTTGGGAAGCAATCCCCACCGGGAAGCCACAGATTTGCAGTCCAGTGCAAGCAATATCATGTCATATCATCATCTTAAGGCAGATTGTGGAGATATTCTAACATCTTAATATCACCCACAGAACAGTCATGCTAGCCAAACCGGCCTAAGAAGTGCGCTTTAACAAGGGCTAATTTGCTGCATAACTCTCCTGGTAACAGCTGATAATCAAACAGCAAAAAACAAACCAATATTCAGCTAAAAAAAACTATTTCTGAAAAGGATTTTAATTTTTTTTTTGTGCTGACTAAAGAATAAATTAGATATTTAATAAGAAGTTCAAGCAATGTAACATAGTGGATACGTAAACATTCTGCCACACAAATCAGCCAAGATCTATTCATTCAAGCTTGGACGATTAAAGGAATACCTCCATTGACAACCCGTTGCTCCATACTAGGCAGTGAGCTGTAATCGTGAGGTGCCGTCCTGGATGTGGGAGGTCCAGGGCTGCACTGAGCCAGTCTGGAAGAGTTCTGGCGTCCTGCTCCCCATGGCAGTCCTGACTCTCTGTTCCTCTGACTGGGGGGGATGTATTTATGCTCCCTGTTTCAATAAGAGGAAGTTGATGCAAAAAAGAACCAGTGAATTCAACAATTTAAGCCGGTGAGCAGGTTTTAAAAAGTGTGACCTGTCCTATAAGACTCTGAGCAAACTTACAAATGACATAATTGTGCTCATAACATTTACTTCCCACAAAAGTGGTGTTGGCTTCAGTTCATTTGGAAAATCAAAACAAGTCATTTGTCAAGTTATAGGTACAATCTTAAGGGTGCACTGCCGAAATGTACCATTTACAGTATAGTGCAAAAGTCTTAGGCATTCTATATTTTCAACAGTACTGTATTTTGTAGTTCTACAATCACAGACTGTAGTCCATCTGTTTCTCTACATACTTGGTTAGTCCCCTTTATTCTGTACTGTTTGAGTGGTGGCCAGTCTCAGTACTGCACTGATATTGACATTGTTTTGGTTTTAGCATGTGTTGTTCTGGTATGAGTGGACCAGATACAGCAGTGCTTCTGGAGTTCTGGAGTTTTGGTTCACTTGGTGTGCCCTCCATTAGATACATCTGACACATTGGTCCACCTTGTACATGTAAAGTCATAGACAGCACTTACCACTTGTGTTAGTGCGTGTTGCGCTGATACAAGTGGATCAGACAACATTGCTGCTGGAGTTTCTAAATACGTCAGTGTCACTGCTGGACTGAAAGTATTGCACCTACCAAAAATATCCAGCCACCAGCATCCTATAGGCAGCATAACGTGAGCACAGATGAAGGATTAGAGGATGACCGATGAGCTCCTGTCTCTAACTTTACATGCACATGGTGGACCAATATGGTAGATGTATCTAATGGAGTGCACAGTAAGTGAAAACGATGTTTAAAACTCATTGCAGTGCTGAGAATAAACCATCACCCAAAAAAATACCCGGCGTGTGCTGGTTTATCACCTGCAGGGATAATCTGATTCCTGACCTGTTTAATGCGTGCGTCTCCCATACAACAGCGGAGTACTTCTCCTCCTCGGTGCGTTCATCGTTCTCTAGTGCCACCCGAGCCTTATAAGAGGAGCTGGCCTCAATCTCCTCAGCTAGCTGGGCCGCACGAGCTTCCCGCTTTAGGAACTCCTCCGAATTGTCTCGTTCTAATTGGACTCTGGTAATGTAGAATGAAAAAAAAAAAGACTTTATAGTTGCACAGCACAGCAGCATTTTTTATATAAAAGCAGAAAGTAAAACTGGAGAGGTTAGTTTAAGCTCGAAAGCACCAGTTATCTTCTATCTTATACCACCATGTACTAAAATAGGGATCAGTGTTATTTACATGGCTGCCCAACTCATCCTCAGCTTCTTATTGCAGCGTTATATGGAGTCTTTTTTGCAGGTTTATTACAAACGCTGCATTTTTTTCATTGTTCCCTCATAATGTGTGTTTATATGTTTATATTGGTTTCCAAATAGATTGCAATTACTTGCAAATTGCTTAAAACGCCCCGCATGTGCGTCCTACCTTCATCCTCCTTTCCTTTTTATGTGAACGCCCTGTATTCATGAACATTCAGAAAGAACTTTAGCACTATAAATTATTATAGTGGATGCTCAAAAATGTCAACATTTTGAGATTTGCTCAGGAGGAGGCCATCTAGACGGGAAGACAGCATTTTTAAGCATCATTCGAACTCGGAAATAAAGTCAGCTGTCATGTGTGGCCTACCACAGTGTTGAGCTCATCACCCTCATCACATAACATATAATATTGATAGTTCCGCCTTTAAGATCTTGTGAATTAACAGTGGAAGAAAAAGCCAAGCATCCAAATGTAACTCTGGAATTTTAACATTAATTCATTCATTTAACATTGATTTAACTCCTCAAAACACATTATATAAAACCTCTGGGCATCTTGACTTACGTTATGTTATTCATTGTGTTATTCATTGCATGTTACACACATGGTGTGTGAATGAAATGTAAACGGCACCTATGTTCAGGGGCTTGGCACAAAGAATTTCCGCTCTCGATCATATCAGTTCGTCAGTGAGGGAAAGGAACTGTCCGTAAGACTGTTCTTGTTTATACCTAATTATTATTGATTATTATTAATAATTATTAGGCTTTAGTACAAACACCACAATCAAGCTTGATTCAATTTCTGTCAAAAGTGGTCAGATATTGCCATAAAAAAGTGAATATGAAACTGAATACATGCTCAGAGTGTTTATTCAAAACAGCATACACTGGTCTAGAAATAAGATCAAGTAACCCAATAAAGAGAGCTTAATTTTACCCCAGTAAATGGAGTACTACTGCTAATAATACTACTACTAATACTAATAAGAATCAGATATAGCCACCTGCACATGTGCAAGAAATAAAGGAAACACGGTCCACTTATTCTTAAAGCTTTTGCTTATTTTGGGTTTATTTACATCCCCTATTCCACTGAAGTTGGGACGTTGTGTAGAACAAATAAAAGCAGATAACGAGGATCCTTTTTTACTCATATACAACTGAATACAAAACAAAGACAAGATATTTCATGTTCAAGCGGATAAAGTTTTTGCAAATATTTACTCAATCCACAGGTGGGGGTCATGATTGGGTACAAAGGGATCACTACCCCCACCCCTCACCACTTTATGAACAACTGCATGAGCAAAAAGTCCCACAGTTCAAGATCAACATTTTTCCTTGTGCAATTCCAAGGAATTTAGGAATCTACAGTCCATATCATCATCAATAGATTCAGAGAATCTGGAGAAATCTCTGCAAGTAAGCGGCAAGTCCGAAAAATAACACTGAATGCCCGCGACCTCCAAAGAGGAAAAGGACTGTCCGGATTGTTCTCAGCACAGAGTTAAAAAAGCCAGAATATATCTGATCCTATGGGAGTGTGTTAGTGGGTAACTTGCACATCTTTGAAGGCACCATTAATGCAGAAAGGTACATACAGGTTTTAGAGCAACATATGCTGCCGTTCAACGAGCAACGTTCTTTTACCCATTTATCTCAGCAAGACAATGCCAAACCACATTCAAGAATTTTACCTACAAAGCTTCAACAATTCCCAACTCTTATTAAGTGTTAAATTAAATATCTTGTCTTTGTAGTGTATTCAATTGAATATAGATTGAAAAGGATTTGCAAATCATTGTATTTTGTTTTAATTTTCAAAATCTATACCATCACAGCCCTAGATCCTGATCAATCACTGATATAAGCTCATTATTCTGTAATCTCAATTTGTCTTCTGCTTGCTTATTTTTTTTCTTTCGGTAACCAATCCCTCAATATTATCATCTCCCTGTTTGTATTCCAGTCAATTCTGTATCTTCCTATGTAATAAAAATGGTTCCTGTCACATGTCTAGCATAAAGTAAAAACACAGTCAACATTTGTAGTGTCCCAGTCAGAGACATGAATGGGATTAAAAATAATTTTAAATAAATAATAATTGATTTTAATTTCTCAGGTCAGATGAGTGACTTGTTATAAAATTTGAATGGAATTAAAGCAAATTGGGCTATTATAATCTATGATTTAAAAAAAAATAGGGAATATTTTAAAACTTTCCCTAAATTTACGTGAGCTGTATATGTCTCAAAAATCTGATCTTATGTATACCTCATTAACAACAACAAATTAGATTTCTGGAACCTACAGAAACCTTAAAGAAATGGTGGTACTCACGTGTACGAAGACATGCTACTATCATAGGTAGACTTCACACCGTATGTTTCTTCATTGTATTTGAACATGTCATCGGGATCCCACCCGTTTGACTGAAAAGAGCAACAACCATGAGATTATTAAAAGTATTAGTATCTGTGATGTAGCTGTAGTGGTGGTAGCACTGCTGATTTTAAATCAAACATTTAACAGAACGGCGCTGATAAATTTGATCTAGTATAAGACACTGCTCGCAAAAATTAAGGGATATATCATTATGGGTTATTTCATTTGGAAACATCCCCTAATTTTTGTGAGCAGTATATATATATGCTAATTATTATATCATACATTACTGTGGTGGCCCAGTGGTTAAGATACTGGACTATGGACTAGAAGTTCAAATCCCACCTCTGCCATAGTTGGATCCCTAAGTAAGGTCCTTAAGCCACAACTGAAAGACTGTGTTAACTGTAATTCGTTTTGCATATGAACGTCTTCTTAATAAAACAAATGTAAATTACCAGCACTTTAGTGAACTGATAATAGAACTAACAGGCTCTACAGGATTGTGTGCAATTATTAATTCTAGTTATACAAGTCCTCATAATTACAGTTATAATATACAGTTACATACAGTATATGTACAGACACTACAGAATGACAGCATTCCATCATCTCCGAATGAATTTATATAAACCAACACCACCACAAACAGATTAGAGACGGCACAAAATCAAAGTAATTGAAAAAAGCAGAGCCTTTATTGTGGTTAAAATCCTAATAAACGTCCTCAGTTGGTACTTTTCCAAAAATGTATTGTGTTGTTGTGCTGCCGAGTAAAGTTGGTTTCTTATTAATGCTCCACATATGGAAACGAAGGAGGACATGTTTTATGATTAAGGTGGTTTCACAAGACTGACAGAGAGGATCTCTCTCCCCTCCAAGGCAAAGAGGAACTTGTAGGCTAGTTTTAAAGGGCTTGTCATCATGAACAGACCACATGGTCCCATTGATCGTGCTATGGGACATGGGTTGATTTTTATAGTCGGGTTGAAATTTGTAATTTGTTGCATTTGTCCCACTCTTCTTGTCACTTCCTCATCACATGGAATATTATTGTACAACACAGGAGCAATTTATTCTGACTATAATTACAGTATATATATAAGAAGGTAACATTGGGACTGGGACACACACACAGACAGGCGCGCACACACACACACACAGACAGGCGCACACACACACACACAGGCAGGCGCACACACACACACACAGGCAGGCGCGCGCGCACACACACACACACAAATGCTATTGAGGGCTGCCAATGAACAAAGAAGCCCAGAAGCCCCCATATCTGGTTATACGGGAACACCCCCCACCCCCACCCTCCCTCTCTCTTGCTACCACTCTCTTCTGGCTCCCATCTGGTGGAGGAGTACTGAGGGACCAGAATAAATAAGGCCAGCACATTAGTAGAGCTGCCTCTGCTCTACTACACCCCCCCCCCCAAACACACACACAAACTCTCTCTCACCAATTTATGTCTTATTATTTTCCACCATCTTATACTGTCAAACATTTATCATTTTAAGTTGATACTAAAGATAAAATGTGATTGAGGAATAAAACAGCAAATAAGTGATGACAACAGTTATTTCAGTATTGTTTATGTATGTACATACTGCATCAGCAGGACAGGATGTGATGGCCCTGTGATGGAGGTGTGGACTGGCAGCCAGAATGGACTAAGCCAGCTCCTTAAAAGGTCAGGACATCTCCTGGGAGTCCCTCCCACCCTCCCTTACTACCCACATTCAGCTACTCTTCATCATGTTATCTGGTGGCCAGGACTGATAAATCAACACCACTATAAGAATAGTACACTTTCTAATATTAGGCAAAAATAAATGCAAACATGCAATTTGGATCTGCAGGGAAACACCTCAACATTTGTTCTCTCACTCACGCACACTCACACGCACACTCACACGCACACTCACACACACACACACACACACACACACACACACACACACACACACACACACACACACACAGAGTAAATGTCCAGAAGGTTTTGCTGCAGTGTAAATAATTAAATACATTGAGGTGTAATTAATTTAACTTTGTTATAGCTGCAGTTTAAACTGACTTACATTTTCTTAAAAATGAGTTCGATATCATTATATTATTAAATCTCTTCTCTCTCTTAATATGGGTTTACTCTTTGGTAAACTCCAAAGACACGTGTGTTTAGTCAAATGGTGTTTCTAAAGTGTGTGTGTGTGTGTGTGTGTGTGTGTAAGAGAGAGAGAGAGAGAGAGATGTACACTAGATGTCAAAATCTGGTGTCTTATTTGTTAAGGGTTCATTCATTAAGCCAGTGAATATCGAGTGTGGTTTGGGACACAGCCACACTGACAGTGTTTGTGTGCTATATAGTGCTTAAGGCGTGTGGTTTTGGACACGTCCACTTGGTCATTGTTAGTGTTCTATATAATGAATAGTTGTGTGTGTGTGTGTGTGTGTGTGTAATAAGTGTGTACGTTTGCCCTGGTGTTGTAACTGATAAAAGGTGTTGGTGTTGCCTCTAGGGTGACTGTTTGTACTCGTTTCCTCCCTCGTGCATCATCACACTGAGTGAGACGCCAACACACGGCAGCAGCTTAACGACCAGCTTCATTTATTCCATTGATTTAAATGAAGTGGCTCCTCCAAGAGTGTGTGTGTGTGTGTGTGTATGTGTGTGTGAGCTGAGCCTGAAGCAATGCTAATATGCTAATACAATCCTCTCTCGCGCACGCACACACAAACAGTTTATTTCCTTGGTTCTCGCACGTCTTCGCTGAAACGGGTTTAACTTCGGCAGTGAATCAGGTTTGAATCGGCTGCGTCTCAAATCGCTCAGCGTGACATCGATCCTGACACGAGAACCAAACTTCAGAGGGAATTGAACAGCAACTCAGAATCCATCTCACCCTCAACTAATAGATTTATAACAGGATCTACCTCCGTGTGTGTGTGTGTGTGTGTGTGTGTGTGTTTTGTGAGTGTGTTGTGAGTGAGAGGTGTTGAATTGGGTCACGTCCGCATTGGCGTTGTTCATGTGCCTAATATAGTGAAAGGGGTGTGTGGTTTGGGACACCCCCACAGCAAAGCCGTTGATGTGGCCTATCTAGTGAATAGGGTTTGTGGTTTGGGACACACACACACACACACACGCAGGGATCATGCGCACTATACAATGAGTAGAGATTTGGGTTTGGGACGTGTCCACATTGACGACATTTAGGAGCCCTATACAGTGCATAGGGTGTTTAGAAAGGAGCCAAAGGAGTTTACATGCCTAGTGAATATCTAGTGAATAGGGTGTATCGTTCCTGTGCTCAAACTAGCGGATACGGTATGAGGGGGTGTGGCTTGAGATACAACCACAGTGAACCGCTAATAAATGTGCCCTATTTAGTGAATAAGGTCTGTAGTTTGGGACATACCCAAAATGTTGGGTGTTTATGCACACTATTTAGTGAGTAGAGTGCTGGGTTTGGGGCATGCCCACAATGATTATATTTATTGTCCCATATAGTGTATAGGGTATTTGATTTGGGACAGGCCCTCAGTGAGTGTTCTGTGATGTGGCCTATCTAGTGAATATGGGGTATCATTTGGGACACATTCAGAGTGAACGTTCATGTGCCCCATATAGTATATAGGGTGTTGGATTTGGGACACAGCCGCAGTGAGTATTTATGGGCCCTATATAGTGAATAGGGTAAATCGTTTGGAGCACACCCCCCCGCAGCGGTGTTTGTGCGACTTGTATAGTCAATAGGGTGTGTGATTTGGGTGGGTTTTTGATTATTTTTGTCCAGTAGTGCTGAGGGTGTTTGGTTTGGGACACTCCGACACTGTGGGGGTTCGATTGCATATATATATATGTGTGTGTGTGTGTGAGTGTGTGAGAGAGAGAGAGAGAGATTTGGACGTGTCCGTAGTAATGAACATGGTATAGTGTGTGGTACAGGAAGAGAAAGTGTGGTAGTGAGAGAGTGTAAAGATTTATTTTTACTGTTGCAGTTCTCTGTCAGGCTTCGGTGCGCACAGCTCCCTGCCAAATCTGCAGACGTGTGTGTGTGTGTGTGTGTGTGTGTGTGTGCGTGTGTGTGTGTGCGTGTGTGCGCGCGTGTCGGTGACAGTACGCAGAGGAACTCGGTGTTTCGCTCCATCAGTTGCTCAGCAGCTTGAGTTTGCAGTTTTACTCAAATCCTTCAGCGCACTTCACGGAGTGCACACTTTAGTGTAGTCAGCATGCGTAAGTGCGCACTTCACCCGCTCGCTCACTGATCAAACACTAATCCAGCCTCTCCAACAGCTAACTCAACTCTTTAGTCCTATTTCTGGTTATGACTGAGCACAGCAGAAACGAGACAAAGAGGGGGGAAAAAAAACTGCCAGCAGAACCTAAAACGTAACCACAAGGTCCGGGCACCATTTACAGGCTTTTACAGTCGTGCACAGTCATAGCGCCTCCTGTTGGCTGGTCGGCGGTGTACTAAAAACCCCAATGAACGCTCCCCAAAATGACTCATTTACTTTTCAGATTTGCTTTGTCCGGATCAGGGTTTGTGGGAGTCAAAAGGCAGTAGCCGACGCTGGACGCGCGCGCGCACGCACACACACAGACTCACACACACACACACACACACTTTAAGTGACCTACTGAGTTCATACACTCATTACTGATCTCTGGAAATCAGCCAAGGCAATGTAATGGATAAAAGAAGAGGTTGTGTGTGTGTGTGTGTGTGTGTGTGTGTGTGTGTGTGTGTGTGTGTGTGTGTGTGCTGACGGTCATCTGGGTGTTCTAGTTGGTAGCAGACGGTAACCACGGCGACAGACGGCTGGAGCACAGCATGCTGACGGCATGACATGTGGAGAGCTTATCACACACGTTCATGCACACACACACACACACACACATTTTAAATATTACTCTGTCACAGATACACACTCTCTCTAATACACATTCTTAGATACTCAACCACATAACAGTTTCACACACTTCACACTATCTTACGTGCGCACACACACACACACACACACACACACACACACACTGAACGTATAGAGGATTTTAGTGCAGTACGAATAATGAAATGCATTGACTTTAGAAGAATTAAAACTTTAGGCTGACAGTTTAAAATGAGTTATTATTACATTTTACCTGAATTATTCGATTTTTAAATGTTGCAATGCAATTCGGTTTGAAATGATTTGATTTTGCAATCATTACACATTTTAAATGTGTGTGCAAACAGAATTTCAGCCTTACTGCTCGATCAAATTCGGGGCCGTGGTGGCCAGGTCCTAACCAGCATCACAGGGAGCAAGGCGAGAACCAAGCCTAGAGAACATACAAACTCCACTCAGGCCCGACACTTAAAGCTATTTGTGTAACTCTGTTTTTGGCATCTCTCGTGTTTTGTGTGCGTGTGTGTGTGCGCGTGTGCGTGTGCGTGTGTGTGTGTGTGTGTGTGTGTTGGATAAATCTGTTCGAGCGCTCGAGAGCATTAAAGAGGATGAGGAGTGAGAGAGAACAAAGAGCAGAGAGGAAAATCTGTTCAACAAACAGACCTCACAAAACACACACACGCACACACACACACGCACACACACATGCACACAAACTGACACATGCAAGCACACACACAGGTAGCCATATCACTTGACAGCCATCAAACACAAAGAGCATCGGTGCGAATCCGGATCAACTCAGTCGAGCATAAAGGACTCGGAGCACACAAACACGCGCGCGCACACACACACACACACACACACACACACACACACATGCACTCCGCCGCCCTGCTTGTCAGTAAAACGTCTGATTCCTCCTACACTCCCACCCCGGACACGACCTGCCAGTCATTGCAATAGAAACCAGCTCAGCTCTGTCAGACAGGTAGACAGGCTCCGCCCCCTCTTACTCAAACCTCCAATCGAACCTCAGCAATCAGCGTAGTAATCAGCGCTCACACTCGACTGCAGTCGTCTCACAGTCCTGCGGACAAAGTACTCATAGCCAAAACTGTTTGGACACCCATCCAGATTTAGCCCTTGCTATTTTGCGCAGATCCAAGCCTAAAATTTCTCATAGCCGGTCGGTACGGCCGTCTAACGCTGATTAGACTGGGCACGGACGTAGGGCGTAGGGCACCCTTATGCTGAAAGTACTGACCGTGACCGTGACCCTGATCTGGGCAAGTGGGTCCCAAATAAGATCAAATAAGAGAACAGGACAGTTGGACGACTGTTTCGCATCAGTATTGGTCGGCACAGTGGTTCTTGAACCACACGCTGCCTGTGTGAAGTTTGCATGTTCTCCACGTGTCCCTGTGGCGGTTTCCTAATGATACTCCGGTTTTCCGAAGATGGATTTGATAGATTTCAAAGTGAGGACGACTAGTGGACGAAAAGGGTCCCAAGGGCGCCTGGGACTGTGCTGTTATAGCGACCGAGATACTGGATTATGGACCCGAAGGTCCAGGGTTCAAATCCCACCTCTGCCAGGCTGCCACACTGGCTGCCTTAATTCACAATGGCTCAGATTGTGAGACAGTTTTAAGTCGCTCTGCATAAAGGGTCTGCTCGATGACATAAATGCAAATGAGTGTTTATGTGCCCTGGGATGACCCCGGACTGGACCAGATGAGTTATTAATGATTATTAATGTTATAGAGTATTAATGGAGTGCGTTATACAGAGGCAGGATTGAGGTGAAACCTCGTGGGAGGTCCAGCGTGAAACCTTTACACGTGCAAAGCAGGAGAAACGGCTCGTTCAATCAAAGCCTAATGCGAAACAAAATCTGTTCTCTCGCAACGATTTCACACAGAGCAAAATGAAAACGGCTTAAAAAGAGTTCAGACATCTGTAACTGTTAGAAGACGTCAATTTACCGTTAAGCAGCCCTGAGTCTCGTTTATACAGTCACATCATCAGTAAGTCATTAACACATATAACACGCTAGATGGATCGTTTGTCTAGCTGTGCGAATCATGTGGACCCTCCCACGTCGCAGCCAATTGCAGCTCTCGTTACACCATTTAACGAGAAGAACCACGAAGAACCACAAACACGACGCCAGCGCAATTACCAAATCTTCCTCCCTCCTGCTCAAAGGTTCAACTGCACTCTGTGTGTGTGTGTGTGTGTGTGTGTGTGTGTGCGTGTGTGTGTGTGTGTGTGTGTGTGTGTGTGTGGAATAAATGTCATTCGTCTTTCCTGCTTGATTAGCTGGTGCTAATTAATGCAGCTGAATAGGAACTAGGACATCAATTACAGTCTGATGTTAATTTATATACAAAGAGTGAGAATGAGAGTGAGACGTCACTTAATGTCTGATCTTAATTTATATACAGAGAGAGTGAGACAGGGAGTGAGACTGAGAGAGAGTGAGACGTCACATACAGTCTGATCTTAATTTATATACAGAGAGAGTGAGACAGAGAGAGAGTGAGACGTCACTTACAGTCTGATCTTAATTTATATACAGAGAGTGAGACTGAGAGGGAGTGAGACAGAGTGTGCGACATCCCTTACAGTCCGATCTTAATTTATATACAGAGAGTGAGACTGAGAGAGAGTGAGACGTCACTTAATGTCTGATCTTAATTTATATACAGAGAGTGAGACTGAGAGAGAGTGAGACATCGCAGTGCTCTTACTTTCTACAGAGAGAGTGAGACAGAGAGAGTAAGGCAGGGAAGGTAAGACATCACACTGCTATATACAGACAGAGCGAGGCAGAGAGAGTGAGACATTACGTACAGTCTGCTCTTTCTTTATGTACAGAGAGAGTGAGATCACTTGCAGTCTGCTCGTATATTCAGAGAGTGGGAGACAGATGGACAGAGTGATGCAGGTAGAGAGTAAGAAAGATGTAAAGTGAGACAGGTGGAAAGAGTGAGACAGATGGAAACAGAAAGATGAAGAGTGAGACAGATCTAGAAATGTAAAGTACAAGGAATACAAAGAGAGCAAGATAGACTGAAGTCAGAGAGTGAGACAGAGAGAGTGAGACAGAGAGAGTGAGAGAGAGTGAGGGCGAGACAGAGAGACATTTTTTAAATAATTACTCCTGTCAATATAAACTAAGCTGCGTTTCCGGCGTTTCATATGATCTTTCGCCTCCAAACAGACTGATCCTAAACTTCATCTCATCTTCTGCAGGATGGAAGGACCGTTTGAGGAGGTGATGTTGGTGGACTTTGAGATCGATAACTTCCTCACGCTGCAGGCCTCTCACGCCGTCCTCTGGAGGGTCGAATATCCGTCTACAGGAGAGACAGCGGAATCCGTGTCACTCGTCTACGTCAGGCAGAGGGACGTCCTGGGAATCGTCCCGCTCACAGAGGTCTGACTGATCTTAATCACTACACACTGATCCTCAATCTGGCAACCTACTGCAGCAACTATTCACCATGTCACAGTGGCTGTGTCCCAAATCACACACCCTATTCACTATGAAGTGCGTTATTGAAGTGTGTGTGTGTGTGTGTGTGTGTGTGTGTGTGTGTGTGTGTGTGTGTGTGTGTGTTTGGTCAGAAGGTTAAGCTCTTAAGCAGCATTTTGTATTACACAGACATGACAAGTTCTGATGAACAGCAGAGCTACACAGATCAGCGTAGCTCTGTGTGTGTGTGTGTGTGTGTGTGTGTGTGTGTGTGTGTGTGTGTGTGTGTGTGTGTGTGTGTGTGTGTG
>JAUZST010055345.1:0-24065 GCA_034779995.1 Parotocinclus haroldoi | reverse complement strand
GGGTCCTTGAGCAAGACCCTTAACCCACAATTGCTTAAAAAAATGTAAGACTGTATTAATTGTAAGTCGCTCTGGATGAGAGCGTCTGCTAAATGCTGGAAAATGTAATTGTAATTTGCTTTATGATCTCAGGACAGGTACTGGCTGACTATCTCACACACCTGTAGTGCCCCCTACTGGTCGAGGTCTGACAGAAGATGGAAGTTCATCAATATAGCCACCTCGGCTGCTGTACAGCACTTCAGATTGCAGCTGCTCTCCCACTACATCTCCTTCGGGGTAGCTAGATCCCAGACCCTGCCTGGAAAGACAAATACAACATGTTAATAGTTGTAATAGTAATAGGAGCAATATATGTTTTTTAAGGAAAGATCATTTCTCATAAGAATCTCCTTAGTTGGCTAATTATTTGAATGGGTAGTGTTTATTAAGATAAAACGATGAATAACTTTGCAAGACTGGAGTCTGACAATAATGCTGTACAGTAATATATAAAGGAATTTGCCATTTCTTGTCCACTGGCTTTGACAGTGATGTCGAGTACTGGAATAGTTAAATAAAAATGGCCTGGTGTTTGAATTATTGATGAGGAACCATGAAGTGGCCTCCGGCTATTAGAGAGGGGGGGAGTGGAAAAAATTTGGAGGAAGGGAGACAAAGCAACCTGGAGAGGCTGAAATGGAAATATTAATATAATACAATAAATCATACCGGCAACAAAAACAAACACTCAAGCAAATACATTCTTCTAACCCTAGCCAATCAGACGCTACAAAATCATATAGAGAAGGCTAAGTGTGGTCTGTTATGCTGCATAACTTATGCAGTTATCCAAAAACCTTTAATGGCTGGTGTGTGATTGCCCTCACCCTTACAGACACATTACAAACCAACCATTTACAGGTACTTCCCGATTTACAACAGACAGACATCCGTCATAGGTAGAATTTGTCCTTAATCGGAGGTTTTAATAAATAGCGTATGTATATCAAGTTTTCACTCGCATTTCCCAGCACCACACAACTCTCTATATCAAGCAGTGCTGAGTGCATAGTAAAATACATTAAAAATACGACCACCGCTACAGTTGGATAAAGTCCTTAACATGAAGCTCATTTTAAAATTATTCCATATACCACGTAACTGAATAATGTATTCAAATATGATGTAATAATGTAATGAATTTTGCCCGAGAAAATTCAAAATTCAACGGTTTCTTCTGAATTTACGGCATTTAGCAGACGCCCTTATCCAGAGCGACTCACAACTCATACAGTCTTACAATCCAAGCAGTTGTGGGTTAAGGGTCTTGCTCAAGGACCCAGCTGTGGTAGCTTGGCAGAGGTGGAATTTGAACCCTGGACCTTCTGGTCCAGAGTCCAGGACCTTAACCGCTAGGCTACCGCAGTCCTGTGTGTATTTATGTTTGTTATTGTATTACCATCGTAAGTCCATCGTAAAACAGGGAGTAGCTGTCATGCAGTCTTCATTTATGATTCAAACTTCAATCACTAGACATGATCCAACATATACATGGACAGGTTATTATTATAACTCACCTGTGCAATAAGCTTTGTACTGTTGACGGTTGCAGTCCCACCTCAGGATATCTCTGAAAAAAAAAAAAAAAAAACCACCTTAAGATGTTTAAAAAAAAAAAAAAAAATCCCTTACTAAATATCAATGGTCAAAACCTGTTTGGTTTTTAACCAAGAGAAGTACCCCATGTAACATTACTACATTATAGACCGTTTTTAAACACATATTTTTGGTTGTTTTCTGTTTTTATTGTAAAAGAAATCCACTACAAAAAAAATCCCACATGGATAATTGCATGAATCTCATCCAACTGACCTCGAACTGCACTTGTTTATGTATAGTTTAACTAACAGATTGAAAACGCAATGTAATAAAGATGAACCATTAACATAATTACATAACATGACCCTCCCTGACCAGATGTTAATTGTTAACTGTTAAATGTTTAGTGTTATTATATTATAACCAAGAAGCTGTAAAACAGATTTCATCTTGTTTTTATCGCTTTTACATTTAGATTGCAATCATCAGAGCGCACCTGTTGATCATCTGTTTATTGTAGATTGACTGTTTTTGAGCATTTATGCGGGATCGCTTTTATTAAACAATCTCTTAGCAATGATGTGCTCTGGATTCGTAAAAATCATACTACCAGTTACCAGTGGTGGGACAGTAATTAAGATACTAGACTACTGATTAGAAGGCCCACGTTTCAGGTCTCAGCACTGCCAAGCTAGCACGTTTGAGTTTGCACAAGGTCACTTAGAGCCTTAATTGCTTCGACTGTATTAGTTGTAAGTTGCTTTGCACAAAAGCTTCTGGTCAATGCTGTAAATATCAGCATAGTATATTTACAATTTATAATTATACAGAAAATGATATATTTTACCTATTGACAATGAAACAGTAACAGCAAATAATAATATTTAGAATTAAATGTACCCTGCAAATAATGACTCCTGCCATGTAATTCATTTCCTGGATCCGTGGTGCAGTTGGCCCTGGTCTCACCAGAGTTCTGACAACTGAACTGAATTTTCAGTTATTTTTAGTAGTGAGTTTGTCTTTCAGACCTCCTTTCTTGGTGAGAGCTCAGCATGTGTTGAACTGGCTCTGAACCCATGTGCTTGTTCCTAAAGAGTCTCTAGCTAGGTTATTCTGTATTTATTGTCTATATATTGCATGCCAGCTTTTTATACTGTGCTCCCAATATGCAGATAATAAAGATTAATTGAATTGAATTGGACATGTATTATAGAGCATACTGCCTCCCTCTAGTGGGTGAACAACGAATTACAATTGAATTTCAACTTAACTAAAGGTGATAACCAACCCTTTCATGGCACCAGTCCATTGCAGGGCCCATACACACAAAATGTCATACTCTGACACTGTAGAGATACCAAATAACTGGCACACGTGCAACATGCAAACTCCACAAAATTGCAACCAGGCTGGTTGGTTCATATTTGGTTCTCAGGAGCTATGAGGCAATAGCCCTAACCACTGTGCCATCATACTGCCCCATCTTTAGTTATTAACACTTACATATCTGCTGATCTCACCTCACAAGGTAAAAACTGCGGGTCTAATTTTTAAACAGATGGATGTTATTCCTACTAAGAAAACATAAAGGGGTGACAGATGGATGTACATACACTTGTTTTGGTTCAGTGTTTCTTTGACTGCCTTAGATCAGATAAGATTTCTCATTTCTCGTTCATCTTTTTGTCATTCCATTAAGATGTGTTTTATTGTGACTGGGGATGACACCTTTCACAGAATTCTTCGTCTTTCCCCTTTCAATAAGTATTGGCGTTTCTGTCTAGAACGTCTGATTCTGCATCTAGCGCGCCACCCTTATTCTCTTCATCCTCTCATGCAGCTGTTCAGTTCCTCCCCACACTTGTTTGTATTTCATTTAGTTTGTTTTCGATTTGGCTATTCCAATCTTGCTGCCAATTGTTTCTAATGCAGTTTTAAATGGTGGGAAAGAGGTCATCTAGAGGTAAGTTTGGCATTTCCAGTGTGTTGTCCTCAGCTGGTCTACATAATCATTCCCTGTTATTCCAGTAAGGCATGGAACCCAGAAGAGTTGGTTCTCTCAAATACTGTGTCCTTTGCTCTTCCTGAAAATATGGATAATAAGTAGGTGGCCTGAGGCGGTACTCTTAAGAGTATCATGATAATGTCAAAACCCAACTTCCGTTCTGTAAGCTCAATGCAAAATAGGCAGGTCCATGGTGAAGTGCAATATCCCTTACCCCAGAGAATGGACTGAGAGCAGGGTATGAAGGTCCACAAGGTCGTGGGCCCCGTGACGGAGGACTGGAAGGTGATGTGTGTTCACCCCTGACCCCAAGCCCAGGCAGTGTGATGCCAGCATTGGAACCTTGTGAAGAGGGGGACACCAGGGCAAATGCATCATCAAGCAACGAGTGCATCTGCTGCCGGGCCTCCTCTATAGAGGGCTGAGGAGGCAGGTAAGGAGGAGGAGGGACGATGTGACAAGCTGTGGGTGATCCTGAGCTCAAAAAGACATCGTCAGTCGGAGATGGACTGTGAACCTCGGAGCCATGCTCTGGATCCGACTGAAAAACAATGCATGTTAGATGTTATATATGACCACATGAGGCCCTATATATATGCGCACACAAGTAACCACTATATACAGTGTGTAAAATAAGTATTTGATACAGTGCTGATTTTGCAAGTTTTTCCCTCTTAGAAAGAACGGAGAGGTCTGTAATCTTTATTGTACGTACACTAAACTGTGAAAAACTGTGTGTATTTGATTTGACCAACCAGCAAGAATTCTGGCTCTCACAGACCTGTTAGTTTTTATTTTAAGAAGCCCTCTTATTCTGCACTCGTTACCTGTATTCACTGCACCTGTTTGAAATCGTTATCTGTATGAAACACACCTGTCCTCACAAACAAACAAGAATAATTCTGAGAAAGGTCAGGAATCAGCCCAGAAGTGTATGTGAGGACTTGGTCAGTGACCCGAAGAGAGCAAGGACCACGGTCTGAAAGATGACTGTTAGTGACACACTACGTCATCATTGACATACCAAAAATAGAGCTTTTTGGTATTAACTCCACTGGCCGTGGAGACAAAGGTTTTTGTATCAAATATTAAGTTCTGTTTTTCTATTGTATCAAACACTTATTTTATGCGATAAACGCCAAATAATTATATTTTTAAAAAATCATACAACGTGACTTTCTGGATTCTTTTTAGATTCTGTCTCTCACAGTTAAAGTGTACCTATAATAAAAATTACAGACCTCTCCATTCTTTGTAGGTGAGAAACTTCCAAAATCGACAATGTATCAAATACATATTTCATCACTGTACTGTCGCTTGTTTATATGATCAACGTATCCAGTTAAAACGACATAATTCACTCTAAAAGTGATAAGAAATCGAAATCTTATGATCACAGTGCATACCACAAATCCTATGTTATTGACACCAGGGTATTTCTTGTACGTGCCATCGCTGTCGGCTGTGATGAGTCTGTCTCTGTCTGCGTCTGTTAGCTCTCCATTTATCTGCTGCTTCTTTCTTAGCCTGGGTGAACGCTTTTCTCTGCTAGTGACATACAAAAATAAAATCATTTGTATTTTAAGCATTTGACATTATCAATGAATTAAACACATTCAACTTACTGCTTCAACTTCAAAAGTTAAATGTTTACTGGATACAATGTGTTCTCGTATACAAGCATTTTACCACAAGCTTCCCATTGGTCCCATTCTATGATGTATTCCATACTAAACAGACATAAAATCACCAGAAATAGGTTACAGTCAGGCTGGGGGCAGAGAGGGGAGGCACATGGAGATAAAGAACAAAGAGGTTTAGGGGAAAAAGAATAAAACTCTTGAACACTGCTGAACACCACTCTGAGAATGTGGATGACACAAATTAATGCACAGAAAGGCATTCAAAGGCACAGATAAGTGATGTGGCATGGACAGCGCATGTGAGACAGTCCCCGTTTGGCTGTCTTCATGCTCCCCGTTAAAGATGTTGTCCTGTGTCTGCATTCCAAAGTTTAAAGAAACCCACTATGCTACCTGATTACACTAAAATTTAAGCATGTGTGAATAGTTTTGACATAACATTATGCTTGTCTTGAAATGGGCACTGCAGCAGATACAGTGTTAAATAAAGTTAATTCCCATCCATCCATCCATCCAATATATTCCGCTCAATCCACATGGGGTCGCGGACCAGCCGGTGCCCACCCGACAACTCTGGAACAACCCTAGACGGGGTGCCAATTCATTGTAGGGTGAGAGCGCACACAGACACACACACACACGCACGCACACACGCACGCGCACACACACGCGCACACACACACACGAGCACACAAAGGGCCACTTTTGAGACACCAATTAACCCAACGCGCATCTCTTTTGAGCATTGGAAAGAAACCGGAGTACCCAGAGTAAACCCATGTAGACTCCACACGGAAAGCTCCCAGGCCGCTCCACCCTGGAATTGAACCCGGGACCTTCTTGCCGTGAGGCAACGGTGCAACCGAGCCCCCGTGCTGCCGAAGTTGATTCCCATTCCCCCGGAATTCATTTATAAGCTTTCAATAGAGATGATAATGAAAAACGATATTGTGCCTTCATGCTGACTGCTTCATACAAGGGGTTAAAGAAGAGAGGATGTAATTATGGAAATCTAAAATGGAAAGAGACAATGGGAGTTGGGAGACCCAGGGCTGGGTCAGGTGCAGATTGTACAATACAGTTTGCAGCAGCAGCAGCAGGTCATTAGTTAAAAAAAACTGGCCCAGTGAAATCATTAAATCTCCAGAAACTGTTCAAAATAATGTTTAATTATTTTAAATGATCACAAATAAAAAAAGGGAGCACAGAAACATTTATTTAGGTTCAGGGTGCTCAAAATTTCTGTATTCATTTTTGCTAAGACCATGTAGTGGTTAGCACTGCCACCTCACATCACCGAGATCCCCAATTCGATCGAGACCCTGGGTTCTGCCTGTGTGAAGTCTGCATGTCCTTCCTGTACTTGTGTGGCTTTTCTCCAGGTACTCCAGTTTCCTCCCACATTCCAAAGACATGCTTCTGGGGTTAACTGGTGCTTCCTTAGTGTGTGCAGATGTGTATGAGTGTACGTGCCCTATGATGGACTGCCGCCCTGCCTAGGCTTGTTCCTGCCCGACCCTGACTGGGATAATGGGATCCTGACTAAGACAATGAATGATGAACATTTGCCAAGAATCAAGAGCTTGCTATTTATGTTTATAATCCCACCAGTCCAGCAAGACCAGTGTTATTAGAATTGACTATTATTATGATATCCATACCGAGCAAAACAAGTACAATTGCAGTTATTATATTACAGAGCGAGGTAACTAAAACTTTCCAACCTTTTCTTTGGCTCAGTGTACAGAGGAGGTGACTGACTCTCAGGGTCCAGGATCTTATCAATCTGCATCTGAGCTTTTTGGTAGATACGGTCCTGCTCTTTGGCATCTCCCACGGTGTCCATGAGATCATCCATGACAGGAAAATCGTAATGGCCTTTCCTCTTGGCCCGGAGACGTATCTTATTGCGATGGTGCTCGATCTCAGACTTCTGCCTCAGGGCAACCTGAATCTGAATATAGAGAGAATAAAGAGAGTCAGGAAACCAAGAGAGAGAGAGAGAGAGAGAGAATGAAAGCTACGGTACTGTGCAAAAGTCTCAGGCCACCATTAGATCTGCTGTTTTAATAATTAGATTTTTTTTATTTTTCAGTCAATTTATTAAGATACAAACAGGAAATATAAACAAAACTTAAACTAATACATACTTTTCTGAACAAAATATCCTGAATAACATATCAGTTTTTAGTTTGACCTCCCTGAAAAAAGCGGTTTCTTGGCTGGTACGCTTCCAAAAAGACCATTTCTGATCAAGCTTCTTCAGAAGGTAGAACTTTGCATCCCCATGACACTACCGGATGCTGCCATTGCTCAGTGAGGTCACAATAGATATTTGCCTCTGTAGCCTATAGAAGCAGCTTCTTTCTGGTTGTAGTCTAATATAGATATTGAGAAATAATAATGTAGGGCAATTATGCCATTGCTAAAACAACAACTTAAATGGTAACATGGAAGCCTAAGACTTTTGCCCCTGGTGAGGTCAAACATGCACACAAATACAGATAAAGTCGAGCAATAAGTGCCATCTTGCTCATTAGGTAACAAAACCCAGTGTTCCGATCCGTCATCTCAGCACTTCAAACACATACATATTGAGAGCACCTAGACAAGCCACTTGTAACCCCTCAAACTATCCAGATTCATGTCTGGCCTCCAAGTCTCAGAGACTCACAGTCCCTTATGTCACGAGGCTGGTTATATATTGTGTCAGATCAGGGCTATCCCACATGAGTGACTGCCTCTGAAGGTCAACATTGTTGAAAAATGTCTACATTGTAGGTAAGTTCAGTATCAAAACAGGTGTATCATGATAATATCGAATTGTGAGGTGCCCTGTGATTCCCACCCCTTTTGCCAGTATTTATAAATGAAGACTAAAATGTATCTGATACATACATGATGTTTCCACTGCAAATTTGTCTTTACTTCAAAGACATTTCTCTCATGTCTGCATTCTCTTATCTGTATTAATTAAACAAACCTTACACATAAAGAACAAAAGGCATAAAGTGTATTGTAGTGGACCATATGTAAAAATAAAACTGTGTGTACCTCCTTAGTCATCTTGGCATTCTCGGCTGTCTTGTCAGCTGTTGCAGCGCTGGGTAAGGGCAAAGCTGGCATTGGCTGCATGGCAATGAGCTGGATTTTGCTGGAGAAACGCTTGTTGGCAGCATCTGCTGTGCGGGACAATCGGTCTACATGCTCAAAGATGGAGGCAGAGGATACCTGCTCATCTACACCATGAAGCGGTGGAGGACCTACAGCAGACAAAGTTTGATTCGAATATGATCATATAAAAAGTTAATCTAATTCTTACAAATCTACGTTGTTTCAGAATCTGAAATACAGCATACATCTCATAACATGCTGGGTAATACGGCCCAATCCTATATTCCAATATATAGAAGTTTACATCGTGGTAACAATATGCATCACAAAGTAACGTTGGCAGAAAATGTATGTACTTAAGTATCAATTTTAAAATGCTTTAAAATACCTATTTTGCTTAAATCAATCACTTAATATGTTACTATTAGAAAAGCATTTTTTTTTTAGAATATATATTTGAAAGAACGTTTTTTAAACCAACAAAACAATGAAAATACAAAACACTCAACACTTTCACCTGCCTACTGTTTTACATGATTTATAAATATGATTAAACTTTTTTTTTTTTAATACACCGTCAGATTTTATAAACCCAAAGTCCCGTTCACAAAACAGAAGTAACTCTGCTTTTAATCACAAATTCTTCAGTTGTTTGTGAGGAGTCCTTTGCCTTTGAAGTTTCTTTCTCCTCCACCATCCTTTTTAGTCTTGCATGTAATCTGAGTGAAAGCCCTGGCCACTCTACTTGAGGCATGCAGGACTGTTGTCGGTCCACAAAGCACAACTGGACTAGAATTGCTATGGTATAAATGCATTTTATTACCATCCAGTCTTGCTAATTCATGACAGAATATAAGAACTAAAGCTCATCAAGATATTGCACATATCGTTACGCTCCAGCAGGTGGCAGCATAGGATGAAGATTTATGGGCACCGGTAATCAGGTTCGGGGAAGGCAGGTAGGGTACAAATCCATCCACACATTCGCTCACGAATTTGGAAACAGCAATTAACCTAACACAGTTTAAAATGCGGAAGGAAATCAGAGAACCTGGAGAAAACCCAGGCAGACACCGGGAAGACATGCAGATGCCACACAAGCCGAGCAGGTCAGGTTCAAGTTCAAAGTGGGGATCTCAGAGCTATGAGGCAGCAGCGCTAACCACTGCACCATTGTGCCACCCTGGTTGTCATTTGTAGGTCAAATATCATTCAGTCGGACTTGTTGCTGAACAATAACTGATTAGATATCAGCTAGACGGATCAATGCTAAGTATTCATGATAAAGCTGAAAGGCTTCTAGTTTCACAATTTCATGTCTACGATTTCTGTAAAAAAAAAAAAATTTAAAAAAAAATCTTATCAAATATGAACAGAATTTAAAATAGCACCTCAGAAGGAGAAAAGGGCATTATTAATTCATGACTATCAGTGTTAAAATGGGAAAACCACACAGTACTACTTGAATTACATACTAGCTCTATGCATAAAATAGAGATGTTCTTACCAATCTTATTTCTTCCTGAAAGTCAAAGCAAATAAAAATGATGAGAGAAAACAAAGTGGATTTTGTTTACAACAGTGGACATTATGTGAAAGGGATGAAACGACCATATACCCTGATTTTATTGCAGCAGTAATGTGAGCATGCTAGCCAGACAAAATGTTTGTTGTAGACTCCAGACCCTTCTGCAACCATGACTAGTATAAGTGGGGTAAAAATAAGAATAAATCAAATGAAACAAGAAACACATATATACTCAGCCATAACCTTCCCCAATTTGTGCAGGCCACGGCTCTGACCATTGAGACATGGATCTGAAGGCATCTGATGGTCTCATGCCATATTTTCCAGTGAGACATGGGCAGCAATTCCAAGTCCTACCTGCACTAACCGAACCAAACCCTGTTTGTCCAGCCCACCCCACAAATGCTCAACTGGATTCAAATCTAGGGCATTTGAAGGCCAAGTCACTCTGTCCAACTCTGTCATGTTGCTCAAGCACACCCCTGACCACTAATTTCGGGTGTTTCATTCAGACCAGCTGCCACAGGAATCAAGTATCTAACCGTGCAACCTGCTACTACAAACATTTGTAAAAGAATGAGCTCACTGAATTCTGAAAATATACTGAAATACAGCACGTTTTACAATGTAGCATTGTCTGAAATCAGCTTTAATACTTAATATTATGTTATCTAATAAAGCCAATGACAAAATGTGCAAGCAAAGGGCGACAGTGGCAAGGAAAAACTCCCTAAACAAGTTAAGGAAGAAACCTTGAGAAAACCAAAATTAAAAAAAGCCCAACCTCCTTTGCTGGTTTAGGTGTTAAATATAACAATCAAGTTTGTAGTAATCGTAATACTAAGTAAATAATAAAAGATAAATAAAGTAATAAGTAGAATAGCATTACAGATATATATCAGCAATTATTTCAGGTCACTTCAGGATCTTGAGACCTCAGTGGGAGAATTCTTGAAGGCACATTGTTTACTGACAACCAAAGGATGGACAGAGTTACTGCCCTCTGTCGTTGCCTGGGTATGGTGGGACTGGTTTCTGTTGATGAAAACCAGTATAATGATGCTGAAGTGGAGGAACATCTTAGTCCTCCTCTGACACTTAAATCAGCACAAAAAACATACTCTGGGAGCTTCATGGCATGGATCATATCTCCAAGCACAATGCCAAGTGGGAATTGAGATATGAAAAGCACAACACCACTGGACTCTGGAACAGTGGAAATGTGTTCTGTACAGTGATGAATCGGGCATCTCTTTCTGGCAGTCCGATGGTTGAGTCTGGATTTGTTAATTGTCAAAGTAATGTTTCCTCTCTGACTGCATTGTACCAGATGTAAAGTTTGGTGGAGGATAGATCATGCCATAGGACTGTTTCTCAGATGATGTCTTTAGCATAGCAAGACATTTTGGATCATTTTAATCTTCCAATTTTTTGGAGAAGGCCATTTTCTGTGCCCCAGTGCACAAAGCAAGGCCCATACAGGCATGGCTGGGTGAGTCTTCAGCTCCATCAAACACCTTTGAATTACAACACAGACTGCAAGCCAGAACTGTTTGTCCAACCTCATAAATGCTCTCCTGGCTAAATGGTCAAACATTCTCACAGACCAAAATCTTGTAGAAAGCCTTCGCAGAAGAATGGAAGCTGTCCACTTCAATTATTGTCTCAAGTCTTGTTTCACTTCAATTAAATTTAGTCCATATAAAGTCCATAATACATACTAAGCAATCACACAGGCTTTGATTCTGACCATCAAAACACTATGTTCGTACAAAGTGAGCCATTTTTGAGTAACAAAACCACACACCTCTATGTGGTAGCTCTGTGTCAGATTGCAGTGTGTGTGATGAATGATAAATAGATAAGCAGAAGACAAAAAAGGCCAAGCTAAAATTAGATATGGAAAAACATTCTTCATTCCCCTGTGCCTGACTGTGATTTATTTAACACTTTACCTGTTTCTGTCTTCTCATAGTGACTGCAGATCACATGTGTAAATCAAAATTTTCTAAGTGATAGCAGCACTAAACACAGATCCGGTCAACTTACCATTCAGACCATTAGTGGCCATCTTGCGAGGTTGTTTGGAGTCAGTGGATGGTCGTGTTTGTCTCAAGTGTTCTTTTGGAGACTCCCTCTCACTGAATGGCTCACTGGCCACTGAATCACCATCTGAAGGAGAGATCCTGGCAAAAAAAAACAACAACAACACAGACAGCAATTATCTACAGTCAGCGCATCAACAGAATAGCTTGTAAAATAGATGCTCTGGTTTCAGAACTACAATAAACAGACAAATAAATAACCCCCAAAAACTTATATCTTATACATGATTACAATCCAAGCATGTCCAATATCCAATAAGCATATCCAAGCCAATCCAATCTATCACACTCTTGTCCAACACCAAATCTTCAAGGTTTGAACTCAGGGTTCTGTGGTGATTGCACAATATGTACTTTGATCACTTAAGTTAAGGATTGCTTAAACGATCCTAAGTTCTGAAAGACTTTGTCTATGTGAAAATAAAGCTGTTATGATGATGCCTTCCTCTAAAAGAGCCAAAAGTAAATGTATTATTATTTATAATAATATATTAATAATATAATATATTATTATAATTATATTATAAATAAATAAACGGGAGCACTTTATATAGTCCCCTGTACCAGGGGCAACCAATCGACTAGAACTGCGACAAATTTGCTTGGACCATTGAACTAAAATAGTATATCCCCCAAATAGCAACGATCAACAACAAAAACATTTATGATCTAAATTTTGACTTACATTTATTTTGTAATATGTGCTAACAAGAGAGCTTTGTCTGTTTCTATAATATATTTAGGGTAAGCCTAGCTCCTACGTGGTGATGCACCAACTATTGGTGGGCTGAATGTAAACGTTTTTCTAAAGAGTGATACTTATTTACCCCTTGGTTGATTTCACTCACTCTTTTAAAATTGGTAAACATGTATTGTTTACATCTCCCAAGAAATGCATTTTAAACGCTATGCAAGGTTTTCCAGTCACAGTTGCTTACATCAGAATCAATTCTGGGAACTGGTCTACTAGGAATGGTACAGAAGATGCTCAGAGAGAAATTCGGAATTGCTCACTGTGCCCTCCTGTGCTGGCTGGTACGAGAGGCCTTGGTGGAGGAGCCTCTGGATTTTGGTGTGGAAGCTTCTGCGTTTTCTGCTGCACCTGATTCTTTAGTTGGTGCTGGCAGCGGTAAAGGTTCCTGGATCACCATGAGGTCATCCTTACTGTGCTGGCCCAGGTGCAACTTAGCAAAATCGAAACCCTTCACACTGGGAGCCTGCAGCTGGGGAGAGGGAGGGAGGCAGGACTTAATCTGGATGGATGGAAATAACAGAAGTAGAGAGATGAAATGTTGGGGCCTGAGTGAGATGAAAGACTTTTTTTTCAGTTTGCATAACATCAGAGAGAAAAACAGTAGTGCATTTGAGACAGGACCAAGGCTGGCTATGATCGACAACACATCACAAGTCTATGCTGTTAGTCCTGATTACAGAACCATGCCAAACACAATCACACAATCTATATATGTGGTAAAATGATTTATATACGATGCATATATGAGGGGCTAGATAATAAATGGAATGGGGGTGTAACTGTAGGAGTTAGTATTAACTGATGAGCAAATCAGACAGACGTGCAGCAAAATAAAATGATCTGCTCTGCCTGTTTGCTTATCTGTAAACGGACAAGGGTCCAGATGAATTACAAATTACCAAGAACAACAATTTCAACACGCATTCCTATACAAGGAAAATAAATTACAAGGGTGAAGATGGATATAAACGGCTATTAAAAATTTAGCTTTTGGTAAAATAGCTTAATCTCACTGGCAAATTGAATAAAAGCAGTTCGTCATTCTTCAACACACAAAAGACAAGAGAACACATAATACAAATAAGAAAAAAAGTGTTGATCTATAATTCAGAGAATGCCTGTTATAAAATAGATAGTTTAAAGTTTCCTTATGAAAATGAGTAAATCCATAAATCATCTTTGAGTGTGTGCTGTCTTGTTCACCCTCATTTCAGCATGAAATAAACAGAGTGAAAGCTACAGTCAATAAAAAAAAATTACCCCATGTGTTCTATGCAAAACTGGGAAATATATCGTGTACAACTCTCCACCTAATCCTAATGGCTGGGATTAACACAGAGCATTCATAAACAAATGGTGTTTGCATCGGTTATCTTATTTCTGGTTATTACATTTATTATAGGGGAATTACCAGCTACTCAGAACACATCCAGCACCAACTACAGCAGTATACAGAAGCACAGCTCTACTTCTATATTTCTATATGTACCTTGGATTTTTCCAGTTCATATTTAACCTTTTGCTTGATCACTTCTTTTGGCTCTTCTTTCTCCTCCTGATTGTTATTCTTCTCTTCGTTAAAGCTTTCTTGCATCTTATTGGCAGTGGCAACAGGAATGCATTTCTAATTTGTGGAATATAGGACGAAAGTAAGGCAGAGCTTTATAGATCTTCTGCTCCACAGCTCAACCCATTTCACATAAATCCATTCCACGTGCACAGTACCAATATCTGACCAACATAAGAGTGTAGTACTAGATACCAAGGAGGGTGAGGAGAACGGGGGAAGTGTGAAAGATGTTCCGTGGCAGGAGTCTCTTTCACACTTACTATAATCTACTGGTTCCCAGGTGTCTACAGGGTTTCACAAAACCTCTCTTCTACCAAAAAAATCTACCTCCTCTTTAATTCCGTCCTCTTCCGCTTCTTCCTCCTCCTCCTCCTCTTCCTCCTCTCCCAACTCTTCTTCCTCCTCTTCCTCCTCCTCTTCTTCTTCTTCTTCCCCCTCTCCCAACTCTTCTTCTTCTTCTTCCTCCTCCTCCTCACTACTCTCTACTACTAACAGTTTTTTACTCTTAACTGGGGTCATCGACCTCCGGAGGGAGGGTACAGATTTCTGTAATGCTGTAGTAGACTGGATCAAGATTAAAAGTAAAAATGAGGTGAGGGAGAGATACTACAAATGATGAACAGCAATTGCAACGGACGCAATGCACATGCAAAGATCACTCAATCCTTTTCAGTTTGACCTTCAGTATAATGGTTCATCATTTTCAAAGCAAAGCACCTAATTTGACCCCTGTTGATCCTGGTCTGTGTCTCGTAGGAGGGTGGATGTGCTGGGTTTAAACAGTTCCACAAGAGCCATGTTCAGAAGTTTGCCTATTTTATATTTTAGATTACAACATTTTTTTGAAATTGTATCACTTAAACTGAGCAACATTGCTTTTGCCCAGCTGACACATTTACTTCCATTCATGCAAAAAAAAAAAATGATTCCTGAATTCCTATTAACAATTTTGATTTAATCTTTTCCATTTGGACAGTTAAAAAAAACAAGCTATGAACATCTGGATCAGGGGTGTCAAACTTACGACCAGTCTAGAATGATCCGCATAGGAAATCCTTAAGCTGAGGACTGAACTTGCAGAAGATTTAGAATGGATTTGTATAACAGCAACACAATGCAGCATGTAATTCCTAATGTGACCACAGCTTGGTGGTTGCTTTCCACAGTTCAGCACACTAATGCATATCTAAAGGATTTTCTGCCCAGGTGGGTACTGGTCTCATATTACGAGACTGGCGATAAGTGGCACACCATCAATACTCAATAGGAAGTGTGGTGTTGTTGCGGAAGTTCAAATAAAGTCCATGAAATTAGATGGCATGAGTTTAGAAATTTCTCAAGTGGTTTTTCACCAAAAGGTAATGTGTAGTAAATGACTGAATAACTGAATACGGTTGATTTGAGATTAAGACTTCAATCCTCAAACCCCAGATAAAAAATGTCAGATTCCTGCAAAACAATGCTATCTCTCAGGCACATATGGAAATGATTACAGGTGTGCTCTGGTTAGACACTGGGTCTTGCCACAAGAGGGTGTGTCTCTTGCTGTCCTATAAAGATGTTCTTAGAGGTTAGTTTTGGGTACCTCTTGGTGAGAGATCATGGACTGCTAGACATGCCTTTACAATGCACTCAACATTATGCCCAAGTGACAGATTTTATTAGGGGCGCCTCAAAGTGAGAGAAGCAGGACGATCATATTGATGAACTGCCCGCCATCTAGGTTGCTCTGTCCTAGCTGTTAGGAGGTGCAAATAGGCTCTAGATGGCCCAGGCAGACCACCTGTACAGAGGACCATTTGATCCGCCAAAAAGCACTAGCAACTCCTTCGGTCGTCCAGCACTGACACTAAAGTGGCACCTTCACTACACACCCCTGTCTCTGCCTGGGCCATTTCCAGACGTTTAGCAGAAGGGAATTTGTTGTCACAGCACTCATTACATGTCCTGCCATTGTTTTCCTGGTCAATAATTGAACAAAATATTCAAAAGTACTTGGAGATTGGACTGGCACTGAATAGCTCAAATCAGTCTCACAGACGATAAGCAGCAGGCAGACGGAGCAGATGCACAAACAGATTAGCAGAGCTTGTTTTTTCAGCAACACAATCCACCAGATGACAGCTCGAACAATTCTCCAAATGCTTTCCGTTTAATTCACATCTTCTGCTTGCCTCTTACCTTCTGCCTCTGTTGGACAGCGCTCATGGTGTCTGGCTGAAATTCCAGTTTATCTGTGCGGCACAGTTTCCAGTACAGTATGGTTATGATGATCACCACCACCAGCACCGGCACCACCACTGCAACTATAATCCACGTGTTGGTGTTCTCTGTTTCAGAGCTCTCAGTGGCCTGCTTCTCAACAGCTGAACATACAGAAGAGTTATCATTATATAAACATACATCTTACTACCTACAATACTGACAGCACTCACAATCTACAGGAAATCATAGAACCAGATACCAATAATCGGTGATGTTCAAGTCCCTTATATGAAATAGTGTAGTATTTGAATATAGGTTGTATGAGGTTTAAAACTGCAGTGTGTAGCTTTTTCCAGTGTATTGTTTATGGGCATTCATACAATGCGGACAGAGGGCAGCAGAGTGGGAAGATGGTCTTGGGTTCGATTCCAGGGTGGAGCGGGTTCGTGTGGACTCTGCATGCGTGGGTTTACTCCGGGTACTCCGGTGTCCTCCCACAGTCCAAAGACAATCAATGTATGTTAGGTTGATTGATTACTCTAAATTGATCTTGTCTAATGACCCAAGTGGAGACAGAAGGGCCTACAAGCAGCCCCTGCCATAGCAGGAAAAACGCTAGGAAGAGAAAGATTTAATGTAAACAGGGGAAATAAAGCTCAGGTTGAAAAACACTGGCCTACTTGTTTAGTGCTTGCAACCAGCCAGCAACATTGTGACACGGATACATAGCAGGCCCAGGCGAATAGTCTGCCGGTATGCTGGAAACTGCTGCATCACACCTAATGATTGTAAAGTTTTCTTATCTAGGTGAAACTGCTATAAATCCATTGGCACAAACAATGCCAGATAAAGAAGCCAAATGCATGTGACCATGTTTAAACTTTCCACTTTAATGTTGACAGTGTAGAAAACACAATAATTACATTTCCCCTGTAGCTAACTGGCATAAAGTAATGAAAACACTTATGAGAGCTTGATTAAAACAACTGAGAAAAGGCCCATATGAAAGACTTCATGCAGTGAACTTTAAGGTAAACACTCACGCTGGGCCAGAATTCCCTGAATGCGATATCCCAGCATGATGGCTGCCTGCTGCACATCCAATCTGTTGAGCATGTTCGCTGTGGTGACAGCGGGCAGCCTCTCACCATTAGAACCTTCCACAAAGTAGATTATCTCCAGCGGGTTATCCGGTCCCACCAGACGAGTCGTCTGCACAATCTTACTCATAACACACACAGTACAACATGCATGTTGTAGGATGTAACAGGATATGATGCCTCTAAACAGTCTTGAATGTTTATGCACATATGCCAACGCATATAAGAACGCAAGCACACATTAAAAACAAAAAGGGAAAATGACATATCTGAATACCCTAGCAATTTATAGGTGAGGAGGCCTATCTTTTAGGCTATGTCTCGAATATGGTGCCATCTTGAAAGCCACCATATTGGATCATGGCCAAGTTTTTCCAAATGGGAATATGGTGATGCAGCATATCAAAGAAGACCAGAATAGTCTAAGAAATAGTTTGACCCCATCATACTTGTAATATCTCTGGTTAAAAAGTTATCAACACAGACATTAAATGTCTGTGGAACACGTGCCGTATCATAGCAGCAGATTTCAACAACCGACACCCAAAAATATCACCAATTTCACACAGAACTGTTTTATCCCTCATGGCCAAGTTCAGAGAAACTGGGACTGTGGACGACAAGCCACGTAGTGTTTTTCCCAATAACCGGAAAAAAGAGGAAAAAGGAAAAAAAAAAAACTGGACATTTAGTGTTGGAACCAGAAAACAAATTATGTGGAGAGGTAGACAGGTTAAGGTGACTTATGTACTGTACATAGCTTGATTTTGTCCTTAATTTACTTTTGGAAGGACTCCATCCTCCCATAACTCTGGGAGTAGGAAAAGTAGAAGGAACTTAAATAAAAATCCCAACATGCCAGATACTGCCAGTGATTTTAATGGTAGCTACAGCTATAAATAATTAATTGATACAAACATAAGCACTATATTGTTTTTCAGAAATAATGAGCAGTTGTTCCAGCCTGTTAAATGTGATGCAAACCTTCGTGTTGAACATATCCTACTTGAAATTTGCTTGTTTGGCATTGGACACTGGCAAAAGTGCACCCAGGGCCCTGCAACCACACCACCCAACCTTCACGCTTCAAATCAAAGCTGTAGTTTAAACCCTCAGGAACAGTTGTTTCAAACTACATCCTCTTTCATCCAATCCACAAGACTAATCGCACTGGGCTTATCTTGTATATATCATTAAGCCCTCAAAATGCTTCACGTGTATTTTTCGTGCTGAATAAAGAAAATCTGATTTTAGAACCAAACTGTTTTTCAGTGTATTTTGGTTTGTTTGTGCTACTTTTAGGTTACTTTAAGTGAAACCATATTTATCAAGTCATATTGACAAAGTTGTGCCTGGTACTGTTTTTAGCACTCTTAGGTTAGGTTTCTAATAAATAATAAAAAACAGTCAAACTAAAATGTCCAAAATAGGCCACAAACTGGAATACAAGATTTATTTATTATTTGTACAGCAAAAATTACATTACTAGATGTGTGAACAGTAAGTTCTGTAAATGGACTGGTGGGGGGTTTGCTGGAAAAAAAAAAAAAAAAAAAAAAAAAAAAAAAACCAGGCCGATCTTTAATAATTCTGCCATGGTCTATGATGTGAAAATGGAAAATCTCACTTTAAACCCCCATACAATAGGGGGGAATCAGATGTGGCAGAATAGGCAGAACAGATGTGTGGTCTGGGGATGACTTTATCTCTCCATGAGGAGTGCTTAATAATTGATCTGGTATCAACTAACCAGCCTGTGAGGGGAGAAGGGTGAGTGAGTGACTCTTCAGTCTTAAGATGAATAGAAGGTGTTGCTATGGATACTGATGGGCTGAAATGGTGATGAGCAGAGTGAGCATGTGGCTAGGGAAGCCACAGAGAGTGATACATTAAGAATCAAAGGAGGCTTGGGACATCCACAAAGGAATAATCTGATAATAAGGGTGTCCATTTACATCCCACATATAATATGAAGGATATGGGTAAACATGTCACGCACGCATACTGACAATAGAATCTGGAGGCTAAAGTAGAAAAACATAACTAGCATTTAATCCTGAGACACTAAATTCCAGAGAACAGAGTGACACATAAACTGCATAAACACAGACTTGTTGGTTTACCTGCAAGCTGTTGTTGCCCACACTGGTGGCTCTTTTAAGGCGCCGTCCTGTGGCCAGTCCCTCTCCAAGCAACAGAGCTAGTCTCCTTTCCATCTTAGCCTGGAAGATCCTATCACTCACGCGGTGCTCTGTCACACCCAACAGCACTAAACACACACAAATACATGATACACTTAAAAAATGTAGTTATTTGGAGATGTGAGTGATCTGGTTAAAATATCACATTACGGTTAAAATGTATAGAAATATATATCTATACATGTTTCCATCTACACTGCAAACACAAAATTAAGGGATAAATGAATACGAAGAGGACCCTACAAGAACTGCTGGACAACCTGATCCTGTTTATGCCCCGTTGCTGTCAGTGTGTATTGTGTCTTTACACAAAAAAGGCACCCTACTGTGTATGTGTGGTACTCTCAGCCAGTTTGACATGCTTCTGTTCAATATGAATATGTCACTTGCTACTCAATCACAATAACTGAGTTTGCATCTCATTAGCTTAACTGAACAACTTTTGGACTTTTCGTTTACTTTCTGATCATCTTGTTTCATGAAATAATCAAACGTTTCTTTTTTTTTAATCACTTCCTTACTATTCCATTTTGTAATATCACCCAATTTTTGTGAGCAGCATATATACACACACTACGAGCTTGGTTCGCATCATTAATTCGTTCCAGAAGGCTTGTCGAGTAAAGATAATGTCCAGAAAATGTTTTCATAAGGAGTTGTATCGTACAAGTGCTCCTTGATTTATAGTCCAACATAGTCTATATTACATTATACATTATATATACAATATTACACATTAACGCTTACATTAATCTACAGTTGGCAGTAGGTATATATATATATATATATATGTATGAAATGTATGTGTGAAATCTCAATACAAGCTGTTTTCTCCAACATGATGGGAAATAATCTCAAAGGAATCAACCTACAGTCTTGCACTGGTACAAATGATACAAGATCCCCAGTATTTGCAAAATCATACTCAGTGACTAAAACATTATTACCTAACTTTAGATGAGAGGGTGTCAGCCTTCATTCAGTCTTTCATCTATTCATAATAGTCTAGTTTATGGTCAGCCTAAATTGTTCCACACAACACAAAACAAATCAGGTTGACAAAATATGTACTGAGCAAAACAAAGTCATACCTGTTTTCACCCATGAAGAGCGCAGCAACTGGGTCATGTTCAGCTCAGGGTAGTGAAATGCTTGAACAAAATAAGTGACACTCTCATTAATGGTGTCTACATCACACCAATCAGTGTTGTAAATGAATGAATTGCTGCTGATTATTTATTTGTGTATTTATGGTAATAATGACTCACGTTCTGCGATTTGTTGAACAGGGTAGCCGAGGTAATAGCTGAACTCAACAACATTGAGCTGTCTCAAAAGGCTACTGACCTCTGAACCCACCATGAACCCTTCAGAATCACGCACCACATAGATGATGTCCACCGGCCCGGTCGGCTGCCTCTGTGTCGAAGCAGCTGGGCTCATGGTGATGTTCAAAATCTGAAATACATTACAACATTCTCCTGTTACCACTGAATTAAAGCAGTGTTGTTAGAATGCAAACACTGCATGACTCAAAGATATTGCTACATTGTGCAGTGCTACAAAGCTTCCAGCAAACCGACTTAACTAACAAACATTCATTAAATTCCTATTAGGGAAAGTCCTTTTCATGGTTGTAGAGGAAATTTAGGAAATGCAAATGGAGCGAGGCATGTATAAAACATCAACTGAAACTCAATTGGTTTAACATGTGTCAAAGCTGAGGGATGTGTAACACGTTCAGTTCTAGGATCCTACAGTGGCAAATTTCACTCATTAATGTTGCCTTGACAACTGCTGAAAGGAATAGTGTTATGTTCTTTTGCCTGAGCCCAATCAAAGCAAATGGCTCAGGGTGATGTCATTCCAGTCTAGGAGAGACAGCCTACAGAAACCTCCGGGTGTTTAGATCAGCTAGCATGAACTGGCTGTAATAGGTCTGGTCCACGTCTGAGATGAACAGCTTCAGACTTAGTGAAACATCCAGCTTGTACTGAAAACACCAACAAATCTAACAAATGACAGATGACATGTAGTTATTTATGTCTTAACTATTTCTGTGAAAACCTTAAATGGTTAGATACTGAACAGTCACACGCAAATCAGAGAGGTTATCAGGGAGGTTACAGAGACAGTTGGCTTCTTGGAAAACAAATGGGAGCAGGGCTGGATGGTAAGCCGATATACAGAAAACCGAGGTACAAATACGTCAACTCGTAAATTTGGCTATACCACTCATGCTGCAGCATTTCCAGATCATTTGCACTTTGCTATAAATGGACCTAAAAGAGTTTGTGTGGGCGTGGCTTCTACACTACTATTACTACTGATTACATGCAAGATCCACAAAAAACAATTATGGAGGACAGAGATAATTCCAAGGCTAAAAACCTCTTACAAACATCTGAATTGAGAAACATGTAATTAAAAGAGCAGGGGCATCTGTGGTCTGGACACGGTTTGGTGTTATAAAATCCAGATGGCTATGCTACAGTGCTGACCAATTTTATTTAAGATAATCTTCATAATTATATTATGTTATATACTGTATTTTAGTATACTCTATATATGGCCCATATGCAGTAAATAGGTCATTTGGATGCAACCTACATCAGGATTCAAATGTAATTTGTGTTATGTGAGCCCGCACAAAAGAAGATTTAATAGTCATATACTAAAATAAACCATTTTTTTTGGACACCCAGACTCCTAAAATCAAATGGAAAAATGTTTGCCTTGAGAGAAACTAATTTAATTAAGGCCGATCTAATCAGCACCCCTATCTACCCAGACACCTTTTGTAACTGTATGTATATTACCCCCCTGATGACCTACTGTCAACACCTACCCGTTCCTGTGGCCCTTTTGTTCAGGCCCCCTTTCTGTTGACACCCCTTTAGCCCTAGAATAGATAAACCCCCCTTTTCCCCTGCAAGGACAGAGAGAATGAGGCTGGAAGACACTACGCTCGAGAATACTTTGATTCTCTACAGAGATTGAGGCCGTAGTACGTTTGGGATTATCTTGATACTCCACTAAACTGAACCAACCTTCAGTGGGTCCTTGCCAGATGAAGCTAGACTTTCGTGGGCATTCTCATGCTCATGATCATCTCTTCAACTTCAACTACAATCATTAATAAAAGAACACTTCACCTAATGTAAACCCTAGTTTCCTGACTCCTGTATATTGGAAGCCCTCGTTGGAAAAGGTTCTAAGAGCCTTTGCTAAATGCCGAGTAATAAAAAAAAAGTACTTTACTTATGTTAGCTAACATAGTAGCTAATCATTATAAAATTGATTACAGATTTCCTGTCGAATTTCTCTATACATCATGAAATGATTACACACAACCAACAGTTCTACTGTCCATCAAAACTGTGGCTCAAACTGATCATGCAGGGGAGTGAGGGAAATAGCAATTGGTATTACGGTCTAACCATGAAAAACTTTGAATTTTTCCACTACTTCTGTTTGACCTTTATGTCATTCACCTGTTATACATTTCCATAATACTACCCTCTGCTATTTAAACCCCTTGTCCGAAGGGGTCAATGCCATGTGGATTCAGAGTATATTTGTTCACACAGTTCAAACATTAGTTAACTAAGCTCCATTTCTTCAGCGTCTGTATTCAGCCCCCCCGCCCCGAACTTGACTTAATAGTAGTTTTAAGCATGCATTTAAAAATGTCTGATTTTTGTAGAGACTGTGACATTCATCAAACTTGGTGTTTTTCATGCAAGAGTCAAATGCTGCTACGGTAAGCCAATTAGACATACATTTCTAAATGGCTTAGCCCTATCTAGATACAATCCTAATACTCAAGACTCATGAAACAATCCAGAGTGAGCAGAGTCCATATATAACATACTCAAATCAAATCAGAAAAAATGAAAATGTTCAGAGCAGTGCTTACATGCACAGTGAAGTTAGCAGTGTCCATTAAGCGACGGCGCACTTCAGCAAAAGCGAAAGTCAGGCCTTTCTCTACACGCTCAATGAAAGTGCACACACGCATGTCTACGTGACTGGGCACAAACTGGAGCACTGCGGGGAAAGAGGATGGTTATTAATTACGTAATACGCCAAATAGTAAACTTAGTCAAATACAGAAATACACAACATGGTTATTATAACTTCATAGAAAGTATAAAATGACAATGCATTCTGCTACAGGATTACACACACACACACACACACACACACACACACACACACACACACACACACACACACACACACACACACACACA
>JAUZST010055335.1:0-24067 GCA_034779995.1 Parotocinclus haroldoi | reverse complement strand
AAACACAAGCCTGGTGACACAGAGGGATATATATATATATATATATATATATATATATATATATATATATATATAGCGAGAAAGAGAGAAGCTATGGTCTATGGAACAGGAACAGTGTTGAAATGACAGAATATTTAGGGTGACAGGAAATACAGTAAGTGCTTATGATGAATAGTTATGCACTTCATATGTTTTCTATTATGCAAAAACAAACAATACACAGGAGAAAACAGAGTTATGTTCTAGTTCAACCAATCCATAACTCAAGCAAAACACTGCTTTCCACAGTCAACTTCAACTTCATTCCCATTTATGATTCCAACTACCCCCCCAGGGGCTTTCATCAAATATATTAAAAAGCCACTTTTCACCACAGCAGCATTAAATGCATCTCTTGTAGCACGCCTTCTGTAACTGTTTTATCCTTTAATAACATTCTCTCTCTCTTTTTTTCGAAATTGTGTGATGAAATTGCTCAGGATGAATAGAAAAGTACATATTTCCATTGAAGTGTTGAATACTGCGGAATCGTTAGGATTTAGGCTTTTGTGCGTGAACAAGAGCTGCCGCCTCTCATCAGAGACAAACCCTTCTCCCGACGTTATGGCTTTTGCTGTTCCATGGCAGAATGATTATATTGTCATTTTGCGGCTTCGAGTAAAGAAAGAACGAGAGCGGGCAGAAAAGATGAAATGCAAAAGTCAATGGCGAGGAAAAAACGTAGTGGCAGCATTGATTGAACTTCATCAGCTGTGTTTGGAGTGCTTCAGCCTGTCTCGTTTCATGAAGAAAGGGGGTTTATTTAGTGAGTCCTAATGCCAGAGGGGAAATTGAACAGCTAATAACGTGAAGCGACGGCACACAACAGTACAGTACAGTTCAGAAAATGGTGTTTGTATTACAAACATTGGAATAGCAGAAACCTATTTTCAGTGATGTTGGGGACTCTGATTATTCTACTGGCACATTACCTGTTATCGCCTATGCTGTCTACCTTATTGACCCTCCTTAATTGTGTTACTACCCATGTCTGTTACCTCTTTTGTGAGTTTGTGTCTTGATTCTCGAGGCGGATAAAAACGTTCACTCCAGGAAGTGCAAGGGCCTTTGGAGAAATGGGTAACGTTTTCTGTTGCTGTTCATTCTAGTTCTACATGCTCTAATGATATCAAATGGACAATAAAGACCTTCCGTCTCACCAGCCATTGACAGCTTACCTTCACACCACCAGATGACCCTCTGCCCAGAGTTCTGATCTAGATCTATAGCATTTCGTGGCACAGCTTTTTGCCGAGCAGCAACCTCGGCAGAGTGACATTGCCTTGTATGTGGTAGCGCATGCGAGGAATGTGGCAGAGAGCCAAATCCAGTACCAATCAGGCCAGTGTGGCAGTTCAACATCTTGCTGATGTCAGTAAATGTGAGTGGGGTTTTAAAGAGGCTGGAATGAGGTAGGAATATTCCCATAGGGAATAATGGAAATTGATTCGCGGTTTCAACTTATTTACAAGCCAATCATTCGTATTGTTTATGGATTGTGTAATGTTGTGATATAAATGCTAGTGTTCTTTATTATGATGATCGTTTTTTTTATTTTTAGGCAGGTTACATTTTTCACAGCATCAAAATAAAATTATCAGGCAAAATGGACATGTGGCTCGGTCCTCGTGCCTTTTCCTCGATATGTGCGTTTCATTAGTATTCCTGGCCAGCGATCCTTGCTCGCCAGTGATGTGGTCTCTTATCAGAGCCTGCACAGAGCCGCTGAGGTTTGTTCTGCATTATGCCTTCAAAATGGCTGATAATAGGCTTTCTAGCTCCTTGGTCGTAACTTATAACTGTCGGTGTAAGACATGGGTGCCGCGATGTAACGGCATTCTCCAGCGCCGTATTTTATGTGGTTTTAGTGCAGGATGTTTGGGTTTTAAGAACTGATGATATGGGTCAGATTAGCAAGCGCAGGTTGGCGTTTGTGTTCAGAGCGGGATTGGGAGCCGGTAGCAGAGAGTAAAAAACCAAGGAACAGATGGAGATCAGGAGATAGAAGGGGAGGGGGTAGAGAGACTTGAAGAATGAGTGTATGAGCAAGAGAATTAGGGAGAGTCTTAGGATTCAGTCAGGCTTAAAGCGAGTACAATAGCGTTTCAGCGCTGGCTGGCTGCATGAAGGCTGGCCTTCTTTGTGATAAATTGTTAATCGCCGTGCAATGACCAGAATGGAGTCTGAACAATGTTGTCGTCATTTAGTTAGGCTACATTAGTGCCACCAGTTTTAATAAGAGGCGTGGGTGGCACCATGACCCAAGTGGTTAGCGCTGTCGCCTCGCCACTCTGGAGATCCCCTGGGGATGTTCGATCCAGACCCCTGACTCTGCCTGTGTGGTGCTGCATGTACTCTGGTTTTTTCCAACAGTATGAAGACCTGAGTAAGATTAATTGGTGTCTCTGAATTGCCCCAGTGTGAGTTTGTTTGAGGTAAGGGAGGGCAGTTGCATTGCTCCTCTCACGGATATAGTCGCCGATGCTGAGATATAATGCTGAGGCATAATTTTGGTGTGTATTTAATTCCATTAGTATAGGTGAGAGTTACGTTGGTTTTTAGAGACTATGCATGAGTTTAAGGCAGACATAAACAGGGCAGACGTCCATTGTAGACCTGTGCATTACCAATTAGGCAAAAGCCCTTGCTTGGGTGCAGTGAAAGTCGGGTTGAAAGTAGAGCACCCCAAGAAAACCAAGGCATGGGATCTAAGGAGTTAAGAGAATTAAGAACTGAACCCGAGACTGTGGTGTTGCAGCAGTTAAGGTACTGGACTACTGAGTAAAGAGTTCAGGATTCTAGAGCAAGGCCCTTGAAATTTACATTGTAAAACTGTATCAATTCTAAGTCACTCGACATAAAAATGTCTGTGTCTGCCACCGAGTGTCACCTACCTTACCTTCTGTACCTCCATGCTTCCCAACAATGCCAGGTAATATGAATCGTTTAACATTAACCTGGGATATTCAAAATTCAAATGTATTTATTTAACGCTTTTTACAAATGGTGCATTGTCTCAAAGCAACTTTACAATATTATATCTTCTTAAAAGGCCAATCCCAAATTGAGCAAGCCTAGGGTGACAGTGGCAAGGAAAAACTCCTTCAGTGTAAAAAGACCAAAGACTCCAAAAGGGAGCCGTCCTCCTTGGGTGGCCTAGATGTTAACTGAAATAGTTTGTTTGTTTGAATGAATGTTTGTATTATTATTATAATTAAGAAAATAATAACAATTAAAGTGAGCTAAACCGTTTAACTGGTATGAGCGAGGTAAGGCTGTGTTTGCTCTGAGTTGCACATGTTGAATAAAACTGAAATAACACAACCCCTAGACAAAATCCGTATAGAAAATGAATTAAAAAGATAATTTCATTCAAAAAGAGTAGGCACTTATTGTCCATAATCGTTATTATGATTAACTAATCTGCAAGAAAGGTAAAATAAACATTTGATTTTTAGCCTGAAAAGAGAAAATCAGCCAAACTGAAAAAATAATACAGTGTTCCCATCGCCACTTCGCGGTTCACCTTTCGCGACCTCGGAACATCGCGGGTTTCCAAAAAATACTAATGGAAAAAAAATAGATATTATAATTAGAACAGTTATAATTTTTGCGGACCTTTTACATTTAAAAAATCACAACATTTATGAAAAATATATAACAAATAATTCTAAAATTCTAACAATAAAGCAATGTTATAAATGGCAAAATATTAGGATTTACAGTAAATAGCTGTTGTGTTTACACAGTCTGTAGGATATGAGGTGCTGTAAGCTCGTTACGGACGGAGCATGTGTGATACGAGAGTGATGTATGGAGTGTTAAGTAAAGAGAACGTCCCATTACTTCAGCGTGTTGCTTGATTATTCAACAGTAAAAAACGCTACAATAGCATATTTACTCAGCGGATGAATACTCACCAAAAACGAGAAGTAAGACTAGAGCATCGGCCGCCTGAGTCGCTGCTTGCCAAATTCATTATATATATATATATATATATAGATAGATAGATAGATAGATAGATAGATATAGATATGGTTTAATTTATGTTACGATTAATTAGCTTGATTAAACCGTCTATTTTTCAGTGGCTGAATTGTCAATGGATCTCTCAACTAAGTATTGTATATAAAAATAGACGGTGTAATCAAGCTAATTAATTGTAATAATGTTTGAAAAAAATAATCACAACTGACTAGCTGTCGTGAACGATATTCCTGACACAAAGTGTATCATGATGTTAGTACGGAATGGCATCATCAGAGCTAATCAACACTACACATGTCAAGCCATTAAATAAGTCGATGGATGAGAAAATGGATGTGTCAATTCTGATCCGATTTCTGAAATGAACAGGGATAACTGAGACAATCTAGCTCGCAAGGCGGACAAAAAAGCTTCAGACGTTTCATGAGAAAATGAGAAATCATTAGAAGCCAAATAAGGGTTTTGTTGACTAAACAATTTTTGACGTGCCATTTCTGACATCTCATTCTTCTCTCATCAGGCGAACGCATCGTCAGGGAGCGTTTCAGAAAGTGCATGTGCACGCCACCCAGAAATGAGGGAAGAGTAGCCAGGCGTAAAATTGTACAGCTAACAGGCATCGCTCCATCTCAACCCAACCCCCCACCCCCCTGACTCGGGTGGAGCACGGCCCTCCGAGCACTCGACGTGCAGGAGATGCGGTGGAGGAGAGATGAAACACTGAAAGCAATTCAAGTCCAGATGAATATAGATGGAGACAGATTAGGGCGTCGCTACATTTGAGAGAAGAGAGATCTCTCGCTGAAGAAATGTACCACTTGAATCCAGTGAAAGGAATAAAAGTGATTTAGGAGTAATCCACAAAACTGGATATTTTCGGATTCGCAATAAATGTCACGTTGAGCGATGCATGTCATTCAAGCCCAAAAGCTGGGAAAATTGACATGTCTGGCAGAGAAACACTGTGATTTGAGTTTATCCCTTCAAGGGTTTATCCCTGACATCCAGAATGGAAAACACATTTTCTCCAGGCCAGAGTCTAACACTCTCAAGAAGTAAGCACTTTTAAAAACACAGACATTTTATGTTTCATTGTCTTTTTATACTGGCTAAGGTTAACAATGACTTTGCAGCTTATCATCCATTCATTCGTTCAGAAGTCTTTTCATCCCTGGCTACCATCAGACAATCAGAGCAAGCCCTGCTATAAAAAATGCTTACTATTTGTTCATCTGGCAACGAGTGTCTTTAAATGCACTTAGTAATCCAACCATTAAAAGATTTCTGCAGTTAATTATTCAAGCCATGTAAACAGCACATTCTGATTTCGAATCGATTCGATTAGACTAAGGCCTAGAAATCAGATTAAGAAATTTGTGCAAGAAAGCTGGGTTTTCTCAGTAATCATATTTCTGTTTCTGCACACAATTGGTTTTCTAATATTATGCACGCAAAAGCTAACGTAACCCAATAGAGTGTAGAGCTGTCCCTGAAGGGGATAGCAGTATCAAACACAGTTGCCAACTTTGCTTCTTTTGGCCTTGTTTCCATAGACCTGGTTGCTTGTTTCTCTCACAGGATCTGGCAACCCTACATTAAATGCAGCATCCTCAAAATGGATGTAATGTGTAAGTAAACTCGTTGATCAAATTAAGTCTCGGCACTCTTTGGGGTGATAACTAAGTCTGCTGGTGCCTGGGTTTAGTTAATCATGCCCTGACCGTAATCTCCCTACACCCCCAAACCCCTGGAGCAGGTATGGAACGTGACAGGTACAAATCCTGCAAGCCTTATGTGAGAACGATCTCAGAGCATGTACAGTACAAGGAATACATCAATTGCTCGTCCATGTCCAGTTCACGCCCAGATGTAACCGCTATTATTGAGTTATCGCCAAAGTTGAGATAGAACATACTAGAATAACATGTGACCTTCGGTTGTGTGCTTGTAGAACAGATGACATGCATTAACTAGAATGTCTAGCCAGGAAAGCCAGTCTCTGCTTATTTAATTTTTTTGAAAGGTTAAAAAAGCCACCGCTGTGAGAACTGCAATGAAAATAATATTTTTCTAAAACAGCAGTTTGGACGAGGTTTGTTTATGTTTGATATGTTGTTCTGTGGATGGTGAAAGTACACAGACCTGGAGGGAACTGGTGATGGGGTTTAGAGGGAAAGTCTGGGACCATAGGCTGAGCATAGCAATTAGCTACCAAACATTTGAAAAGACATTCTCCAGACGTCTTGTTCTGGTCACAACATGAAATATTTTGGGGCCATAACTCATCAGGCACGTGACTGTTTACACCTTTTTCAATGACATACAACTCCAATTAGTACAGGGAGGGAGAGCAGGGAGAGCTCTTGAATCAAGCAATGTTAATTCTGTTTTAGAGATGAATCTTAATGTTTCAAATCCAAGACGACACTCATTTCACAACCATTATTTTAAATAACAATTCAAAATAATGTGTCATTTTTCGTATAAAAAAATTAAATCAAAAGAAATTCATCGGAATTCAAGGGATTTTACATAAAGCATCAGAAAAAATGATACTGTTAGTTTAAACAAATGTATAGTTGAGAATAAAAGTAAACAAACTAAATCACATAGAACGTAAGATGTACCTTTAGGAGCATAATGTATGATTGCGACCGGTATGGTAAAGAAAATTAAGGTAAGAACTAGTACATGTGAGAGATCTAGTGCGTCCATGTTTCTCTTTTTATCTCAGTCAGTTAGTAAGAGTATCTTATTTTTCTCATAGTCCGATTTGTGCTCGGTGGCTCGGTGGGTAGCACTGCTGCCTCACAGCAAGAAGGTCCCGGGTTCAATCCCTCAGTGGAGCGGTCTGGGTCCTTTCTGTGTGGAGTCTCGTTCTGCAACTTCAAGCCACATCCATATGAAGGCAGGGATTCTTTTTGTTTGCTTAAATGTTTAAACTGAGCTATAACCTTGCTTGTACTAAATGCTGTAAATGTAAATGTAAGTGTGTGGTCAGAACACAGGGAATAAACGTGGGTTCAGCCAGAGGCGAGGACTACCGGTAGATCCAGCACCCTGAGGCTGTGTGGCACCAAGGCTGCAGACCACTGTGTACTGTGCCTGTCAAATCTCAGCTCCAACACATCTAACATACGCTCACCGGCCACTTTATTGGGTCAAGTGAAGAATTAAGAATTAAAATTCTTATCTCAAAAAGGTTCAAATTGGTACTGGCAGGGTGTACCTAATAAAGTGTACCTCCTTAAATAATGGGTACTGCTGTCTTAAGTGCTTTTTCTTTATTGGAAGAAGTAAGAAATTGGCTCAGTTTTATCATTTTTAGGTACTACCCATTTTTTTTACCCATTTTTATTCACCTCATCTGATACGAAAAAGGTGTAAGGCCAGACTGGTGCAGCTCAGACTGAGGAGAATGTGTGAATCGATTTTAATCTGATTAGACTAGCCGGCTCTGTCTGTTCAACATTATTACATTTGATTACGAAATATTTCCTAGCTATTGAAGGAATCCTCCTGCAGGTACACATATTAAGTATGAACAACCGCCGGGTTAACGTTTATTACCCCGCTGCGAAATTTCAGTAAATTCCTTCTGACAGACAGGGTGCTCTGAAATCCCAAACCGCCAGGAATATATCAAGCAGCATGTTTAATGTGGAGACACAACAGCGTATGAAAAGCTTTCTGGTAAGAAGATATAGAAACTGCACTCAATGTAAGGACAAGGAGGGGAAAAACAAAACTGATTTGAGCTTTGGGGGAGTTGGTTTTAATCAAAACAAGCAACAGCATGTTGTTCATGAAGCGCACCGCAGTCCCTCCCTCCATCCTCTCCTTGCTCACTCTCTATCACTATCGGCTGTGGGATTCTTGGTGCTTTGAACGGCAACAGGGTCTGAATAGTAATGTGGTCGGGCCTTTTTTGTAGCCAAAAGTCGATTTGGGCAGCATAATTGTCATTCAGCAAAAGACAATCCTCTAAAGTAGCCCTCTGCTGCTTCCTCTTTAAGCTTCTGTCTTTATCTGCCTTTTTCTGATCAGTATATGATAAAGACTTCGGGTATATTGAACACCCGTTCTGTCTAAAGCCTTTGAAACATAAATGTTACGAATTAAAACTAGCTAAAAATGTTTTGTGTTTAAATACATTAATAATCTAGTAGGAATTAGATTAGATACTGATTATTATTCAATGTTCCAGATTAATTTATTTCATTTATTTGATGGTATGCGCCATTTAACGTCCATCAGATCGCCGTTCTTTAAACGTCAGCGGTTTAAAAATGATAATTTATTATGAGAAGAAATAAGATCCACAAGCAGAAGAGCTTGCAGGTTCAAGCTAGACTCGATACTACTTACAACAGGACAGGTACGTAAACTTACTTACACATATGAGTAACCTGTACAAAAAAGTCTCTAAACACATCAACTGACATAGAACACTTTCTGGTCTAAAGTGAGTTAACGTGCATGTGAGCACCCGACCAGTAAGGTAGTTCGTGATTGATACAATGGCAGACTTCTGCTCTTAAACTCCTGCCTCTGCACGTGGATCTATAGCCCTGATTTACTGTTGAAGTGATTTTGCTGTTCACAGTCACAACGTCCATAGTTCCTCTTCTTCCTTCAAGCAAACTGCACAGAGGCAGGGTCTAAACCCAAGAACCAAACCAAGGATCTGTGGAGCTGTGAAGCGACAGCACTACCAAGAAAAACATTTTTTAGGTACTTCCTGGAGGAAACGGAGATTTCAGGTAGCATTCTTCATTCTGGTCATTTCCCATTTTTTTTTCACCTCATTTGATACAAAAAAAGTGCAAGGTCAGACTGAGGAAAATGTTCGAATCGATTTTAATCTGATTAGATTAGTCCATAGTTCCTCTTCTTCCTTCAAGCAAACTGCACAGAAGCAGGGTCCAAACCCTGGAACCAAACCAAGGTTCTGGAGCTGTGAAGCGACAGCACTAACCACTCTTAAAACTTGTGTTAGATTGTAAAGCAGAACACAATATCTTGAGCATTCAAAGTATGTAATTACTATGGAAATGTTATAGTACTAAACAGCACTAAAAATCCTTCTGGATGCTCGAGTGCTCACCTAAGTTTGCACAATTGCTACTTCCAACACACAACCCCCGAAGCACCTGCGAGACCCCTAGAGATTGAGCTGATGACACATGAGCTTCAGAAGTCTGTTTCGTACATGAGCTCTTCAATAGCAAGTGCAGCTGCAAATGGAATTTGTGACGATGCGCGAGAAAATTGGTCCGTAAGATTATTTGCACTCTGAGTTGCTTTTTCATGAATTTTGTATGAGGCACAAGCAAAACATCAAGGTGAGCAACCGAGATGCTCAGAGACAGGCAGTTGTCCCTAAACAGACCAGAATGTTAGGGTTCCTACCTTCCCCCGGAGAATTCGGCCGTCCTCGCCGGTCGCCATTACAGAGCTAAGGCGACTTATATCCATTATCTTGATTATGTCCTGATCCCAAACAGCTGCTTTACGTCCTATAAAGGTGTGGTTTTTGGTGCTGCTCGGTGTCAAATCATAATCATTCCAACTCCGTTCCATCCCCGTGCGAAGATCCCTTCCGCATCCCGAGAGATAGTGGCATAGTTCCGGGGGTTTGTAGTGCCGAAGGACTGGTATGGGCGGGTAACCCCCGAAGTAAATTTAGTTTGTTAGGGGCACTTTGAGGGTTTTCCCGTCCTGTACTCATGCGCTCCTCGTACGCTTGAGTTCGCACTCCTTCGTCCTCGGCACCCACCTAACCTCACTCCAGCCGGGTGATCGTCCTGAATAGAAGGTGCCCGGTCTGGCTTCTTCTCTTCCGAGATCACGCTCGCCCTCTGGCGCTTCAGTGCCTCTCGCGATCTATTCGCATTCGCGCTCCTTGCGCGCCCGAGTTCATTCTCGTGTTCTGGCCCTTCGGCGCCTTTTGTGAGTTATTCACATTCGCACTACAAGCACGTCCGAGCTTATATGCTCGCCTTTTGGTGCTTTGGCCACTTCCGCGATTTCTTCGCCCCCTGCGCTACTTGCGCGTTCGAGCACACACTCCCGTCTGGCACTGTGACGCCTTCTGCGGTCTTTAGAGCAGCCACCCAGTTGCACGTTCAAAGTACATGCATCCCGGCATGGTTTTTCCTTGATTGCATGCACACTCAAGCTTACGCTTGCTCCCTGGCATTTGGACTACCTCCGGCCTCACCATTTGGGAGACGTCCCAAACCGTGCCCTGTGCACGCCTGCCCCGATTGGCGCTTTGGCGCCCTCTCACGACCAGTTCACACGTTGCTCCCAGTCGGGATGCAATACCGTGATTCGCCCCTTTATCCTTTTGGTTTTTTTGTGTTAGGAGCCTTACGTTCCGCTCTTCAACCCTTTTCAGTTGTTCTATATTATATCCCCATGGGTCCTACAAAAAACCACCACATCTCGTAACACAGAAAGCCCCCAAACTTCCAAAAAAGAAAATAACTCTGATTAGTGGCTCTTTTGCCACTAAAATGCAGCTGGACGCCTTCATCCTCAACCTCTCCATCAGCATAGGCAAAAAGGGACTGATAGGGTGGACATTTTCCCAATTATCTTTTATCTCTATGGCAACCCCATGACTGTGGAGCCACCACACCACACATCAATCACACATCGGTGACAATAGGAACGTCCAGGTCTGGCATCCCATGGCAGGATCAAGACATAATCTGTACAGACAGTCGTTACAGGTTAACAGTATAGATAAGTGCGAAAAATTGCATTGTCATTAATATCACGATACTCTATTCTGAATGTCATCTCCTTTTTTAACACTGATACTCATTGGAAACTGGATTGAGGAACATCATGTCTCTGTCTTACCCCAGCTAATCCTGGTCAGGATTTTCATTTTTTCGCAGTTACGCGAGGAGCTCTAGAGCCTAAGCCTGAATTTACAGGGTGAAGGGAGAGGTCCATCACATGGTTCTGTAAACATTGCAAGCCTAGAGTCATGAGAGCTGCTTTGATCTGTGTTGTAAAATTAATGTTGTTTTATAAACAAACTTGGCAAATGGCTATCAAAGCCATAGCGCATCCCCCATTTGTTTTATTGTACAAATGAATTGAAGTGTCACTGTATGATATTTTACCATTTTGCTAATTTCACCCCTGATGAATTTTAAAGTGCTTAAAAGGCACAATTACCAACTGGATACTCATTTTCCGGAAATTTGATTACTTTGCAGAGAATTGTGCAAAATAAATTAGCTCGAAAAGGACATTCTGTTGTTAATGGATCAAAAAAGCATGTTTTACTTAATTTTGGCTTTCTGTGTGCAAAATACTGGCATCTCATTTACAGATTAAAAGCCTTTTACTTGGAATTATGAAGTGTGTAGAACTTGATGTTATTCATCAGAGTGTCCATAGAACTCAAAATATATGAAGTTCTTCGTCTGAACTCTGCAGAAATCCCAAATTACAGCATCCTCAAATCTTGAGTTCAGCTTACTGAGTTGAATGCAACTGGACTTTGAAGTTTCACCTCTGACCACCATTAGGTTGCTTTATTTGTACCGGTTGTGCAAACGGGGCGCATTTTCCTTGGGTGACTTAGATGATATATGTGAGATTGAAACAAATTTATCTAGTCTAAAATGTCTGTAGAAATAGGAAACTAAGCAAATATTAGCAAATATAAAATATTAAATAATAATAATATTACTATTATTTAATCAAATAATATGTTTTTATTATATAATTATTAAGCCCTACAAATGCTCAAGTTCTGAAGTGTTCAGTGTTTTAAAATAACACAGCCCATCTCTGAGTCCTTGTTGTGATACTGAACTGTCACTCTCTTTATGCGCCTCACTCAGAGACACACACTTACCCGGCATGCACACTCCTGGCCAGCCAGTGCAGGGATGAGAAATCAATGGAGAGAAGGCACTTCATTCCTGCTCAATTTCATCCTTAAGCTCCGGTCTCTGCGAGCACCTTTACCATTCAAATCTCTGCTGCAGAGTCGGCCGGCTCAAAGTCATTTGCTAAACAAAAAGCACACGGTGGTCAGAGAGGCAACGCTGTGTGCGCTGCACCCCACTTCGCTACGGCTGATTATATGGATGGATGGGTTATCGACTGCCTGTCTGAAGATCCATTGCACTAGAACTCTAGCCAAAGTGTACTCCAGTGTACAACGCGAGCAGCAGGTCAATGCAGAAGGTAGGTCTGAGGATAGCAAGCCAAACAAGATCATCCAAGGATGGCTCACCCTTTGAAGGTCATGTTGTTGGTGCTCGCAGGTGCGTCAGGAGGGATGTGGTGGGTGAAACTTAATCAGCTGCACCGTGAATTAACTGCTAATTCTCTCAGGGTAAACAGCTTGCTTTGTTGCAATTGATTTATAATGGATTACTGTAATCAGATTAACCAGCCTAAGTGCTTGGAATTCCACAATTCCAAAGTCTACAGTATAATATAGTGATGTAGCTTTGAGAAATCAACCTTTAAAGTGTGTTGAAACTCTCTTGCATCCTAAAATCAATTGTAACTTAGCTATCAACAATTATGAAGTCATATGACTGTAAAATCATGGACCGGACCGCTGTCCTGGACTGGTCCTGGTGTAGGACTCTGACTGCATCCAGTGAATTACAGAAAAAAGGTGCATGCCTTTCCCCAGTGACCCCGAACAAGGATAGGCTGGGCTAAAACAGAATCCCAAGATACTATTTTTCCATTCTTAGAATAACTTTGAACTCGAGCATCATTAAGAATAATTCGAACGCCATGATAGCCATGACGCTAAACAGAAATGTTAGCCTCACACTTCATATACATGCCATCACATTTTCCTTCAAAAAGCCATGGCTGATCTCTTTGTGAGCTCAATAAACCGCGTGTCGCTATCAGCAGCAGCATGAATGGAAGAGATAATAATGTCCTGAATTTTAAAGAAATGGTATGAAGATGTGAAAAATAATCTATGGCAGTTGTGAAAAGAATCTCATTTATGCTGAACCTGTGAAAGCAAAACGGTGGTGCCCTGCTCACACCTGATGTTCCTTCTTTTTGTTGTTGCAATGCCTCTGTGCCTTTCTGATTAACAAACATAAAAGTCTAATTCAGACGGGAATGATTTACATAAAAATTGCCTCCCCACCCTATTTTGTCTGTCCTTTTGTTTGTTTTCATAGATTTCATGGTGCCTACTCAAACGGGAAAACGGTAAAGGTTATTTCCTCACGTCAATACTCCCTGCAGCAAAGCGCATCCGATATAAAATGAAAACACCTGAACCTAAAACATAAGAATGGCCAGGATTTTCCTTAAAAGCCTGGTCTGAATAGAAACGGAAGTTTTAATCTTTCATGCAAACGTACTAATTGCAGTTTAATGCGCTGGGGGAGCAATCACAGCACATCCACAGGGCCACGTCCTTTTTACGCCTTAAGAAGCGGCAGCTCCTGAAATTAAGCTCTCAGTTGTCCTGACCCATTTATGAATGATTTCATTTTGCACTTGTTCTCTTAAAGACTTTGAAAAGGGACTGGCGCGGCACTCGGATTAGCATGATTAATCGTTTTACACAAATATTGAGAGTCATGGAGCGCTCTGCAGCAAGGGGAGAGATAAGATCTTTAAATTACCTGGATGTGGGCTGGATCCAAGCTGGTGCCCCAATTAATCCTCCCTGAACGCAATTAGAGCCGGAGCCAGCCAGCTGCGCTCATAGTAACGCTGGGTTTAACGCCGGCCGCCAACATACGCACGCCTTGTGCTTTCAGAACACCAAAATGAAAGCTGCAGACTGAATCTACAGACTTGCACGGATCACTCAGAAAGTCTTGAAAGCATGACGTGATCAGACCTTTGGCCTGAGTCGCGTTAAACGGCAAACATCGCCGCTGAGTCACTCTAGCTGCTGTTCAAAGCACACAGGAGAAGAAAGTCATAACGCAATTTCTTTAAGGCGAGCCAAGCACTATCTAGCAAATAATCTGAAGCAATCACTCAGACTAATTGTGAATTTGCTTCAAGAGGTACATGAAAAGGAAGCACAGTGTTTAAAGACCACCAACTGCTGGACTTAGAAGAAAACACGCCAGCCTCCCTGTTCTAAGAGTTTAAGCGTTACTCAGTTTATCTGAGCTGTTTCTTAAGCAGAACACTTACTTATTAAAGAAAGTGTGCATTGTTTTGCATTGTTTACACCATAGTTGGACAAAAATAAATTCCTGAGATCCTGTATCTGATCTCTTGCTATAACGTACGAGGTATTGTAACCTCGAACCTTGATTTTTAGATGCATCGCGATTCGGACGTTAACGATTCTGAATCGATAAAAATAAAAACAAAATGTCAATTATCGATAACCGTGCACACTTGCAATCATCAAATCAAATCAAAACATGTAGACCAGCTTCTGTTCTTACTTAAACATTAGCCCTCACTAACTGAGCTGATTTGCACTTTGCGCCGGTATTATTTCATTGCGTCCTGTGTTCTATGTTCAGTGCTGTTATTTACGAGAAATCGTTCAGCATTCTGACTCTTCTTTCTGCAGATGCTAATTAGTTCTTTTTTTACTCAGCAAAGCTGAATTTGTGTTCTACATCATTTAATCGATTTGTGTGATCCTCAGATTCTATGCTCAGAAATGTTGACCTCATTTTTTTAAATATAAATGGGCAGATATTTATTTCATTATTTATTTATATGCTTTTTGGAATAGGCTAAATTGCTTCCATTTGTTTTTTTTTTGGGGTTTTTTTTTCATTCAAAATATTGGAATTAAATTCATCCTGGATTTGTTTCAAGCAGCCACATGGCAAAGAAAAAAAAAATGATGTACGGAAAAAAACGGATCGAGATGCATCGATAATCGTCGCCCTCTGAATCGTAATCGAATCGAATCGTGAGGTGCCTAGAGATTCCCACCCCTAGTAAATACAACACAATACTTAAATTCTAGCAGTCACAAGCGGTAGCTTTGAGCAGTCCTGATGTTAGTGTGCGATTCTCGAACCACATAAAACAACTCAGCTCTCCGAATCTAGCACTCTGGATCAAACTTACAAGATTCCCGCTTGAAGCAGCCAAATTAGTAGGAGTCCATCAACCCCAGGGATCTCATTAAATCACTGAGGAAGAATAAAGACTTTATCTGTGAAATAAAGCTTTTTTTTAATTACCTGGTGGCTGCTGATTAAAGCATCTTCTTTGTATCATTAGGTTGATTCTTTGTGCTTTGAGCTTAACTTTCTCCCTTCTGACTATCTGAAGCTCCAAGCAGGACTTCTAACGCCAGCACAGCTGTCACCGAACCAGCACTCCTTCTGCTAACAGAAAGCATACTAATCATATAGCACCTATCGGTTCATTTTAATTCTGTGCAATCGCCGAGTGTTGTTGTGTCATCTGTATGTGTTGCATGTCATGCTTATTGCATATTTATTAAATATATTGCATCACCGTTCTGTTTCTCAGAAACATACAGCCAAAGGTGTCGAAAAAATATGCAGTGAATCCATCTGTGAAAGATCCAAGTTTTGTAATGCTTCAGACACAAGAGAAATAGATGTAGATAAAGGTATATCTTATTTGCGTCTGAATGGTAGAAAACTAGTACGAGCAAACCCTTGCTGACAAAAAATAGAAGTCTTATGACAATCCACTCTCGTTTTCAGTAAGCGTTTCTAGAATTACAGGCAGTTACGCCACACTCGTCTGATGCCAAATCTTCCAACGCTACTTTCTAATAAATTCACAATAAATCTGGTTTCGACATAAAACGCAGAACCACGGACCATGGGTCAGAGGCGCAATCCGGGATTATTTTTTTTAAACCAGGGTTTAGTCGATCGACTGTAGCCACCATTTTAAAATATAAGGAATGCATTTTTGAACATGTGAAAGGAGCTGCTCCTATGAAATCAACTATTATACCAAAGCAGCATAGAAGTTTAACATCAAGGATCGAGTTATGATAAAAATCAACTTACTACGCTGTAGGAATAGATCTGCATCGGAACCTGACTGTATTGTACAGTGCAGTGCTGTTCTAAATGTTTTTTTTTTTCTTTCATTCATTCATTCATTATCTTCCGCTTAATCCACACAGGGTGGCGGGTCAGCTGGTGCCCACCTGGAAACTCTGGGCACAAGGGCAGGGAACAAGCCTAGATGGGACGCCAATCCATTGAAGTGCGCACGCACACTGCACACAGTCACACACTAAGGCTAACTTTAGAGACACCAATTAAGCTGACACACGTTTCTTTGGACTGGGAAAGGAAACCGGAGTACCCGGAGTAAACCCATGCAGACACGAAGGAGGACATCCAGACTCCACACCCTGGGATTAAACCCGGAACCTTCTTGCTGTGAGGCAGTGGTGCTACCCACCGAGCCACCGTGCTGCTTATAATTAATGTTTAAAAGAAAATCATGTACAATATATCTAAACTGCTATGTGATTTGTAAAGGCCCTTGGAAGATTGTTGGTTAAAATCCAAGAATCTCATGTTGCCAACAGTAGGCCCGCGAACAAGGCTCTGACCCTGCAACTGCTCTGGTTGGCGAGCTTGGTGAAGACTTGTCATTGTGTAATACTTGTGCTCACGAAGCTATACTTGCTGGCAAAAAATAGGGGCTACTTTAAAACGAAATATCCCCTAATTTTGTGAGCAGTCTAAACGGCTTGTTTGTAACGAGGAAGCCCCTTTACAAAATTCAGCCTGCTGACTAAGCTCCTCCTGTCAGATGAAGGACAGACTGGAAGAGCACAGCTTATTAAGGATAAGAGGCCGATCTGTTATTCCTGACATTTAGCATGTGCAGGAGGTGAGACGCTGCTCCTCTCCTGCTGAGCTCCAGCTGTGTGTCGCCAAATGGCGCAATGACAAGGAGCAATCCGGATCAACCGACGACATTTTCTCATAGCCATCACACTCATACCATCGCTGCTGCTCATACCACGAACAGCACGTGAAACGCTCTTTACATGCCGTGCCGGTGCTAGGCTAGTGCTCGCTGCCATATTCAGAGAGCAGCATCCTATTAGCCACTGCCAGATTTTAGACTGATCTCCATCCTCTGCATCTAAAGAGTATCTCCATGGATAGGCATTTCAAACAACATTTCTTTTGTACTCAGAAAAGAATTGGCTGTCCACACACTTAGATGCCTATGGGTGGCTATTCAGTCTGATGAATGCTTATAATGTGCGACTTTCAATGCGATGCTAATTCAAACTACAGCACAACGCAAGGAGTGGCTCAGGTTAAACGAGGGGATGTTTCAAAATGAATATGAAAAGGATCCCATAAGACCTGCTGGACAGTCTGATCCTGTGTATTCCCCATCACTGTCAGTGTGTTTTGGCAGTCAATGTGGGGGCACTCTCGTCCAGTTTGACATGCTTCTGTTCACCCCAATGAATATACTGAATATACACAACTATATACAACTTTCTTTGACTTTTAATTCGCTTTTCTGATTATCTTGATTTATCTAGCCCAAAAAGCAAATGCTGTTTTGAATTGCTTCATATTCGTTTTGAAAAGCTCATTTTTGCGAGCAGCATGTAAAAAAAAGTGGCAAAGTATCACCCGTTGCCTTTGTATAATGAGCCATGTGCGTGACTGTGCTAATACTCCCGGTGTAATAAACACGTTTGTATAGATGCTCTTATTTATTAACCTAAAACGACCGATGTCTTCCACGCTGAATCACTTTACGAAAAAAGTCATAACTCTCTGAAAAGTTAACTTAGACGCAAGACTGACAGGATAAACCTGCAACATTTTCTCATCTCCTGCTGCCTCTCGCACCTTCATTCACATGCGAGCCACTTTTACACACCTCAAACGTGCCATGATGAACACGTTCACTGCGGTTCATGTTCGATTACAAAAAAAAAAGAGACGATGTTAAAATATTCCAGCTCTCACGGATCAAACTGAAGCAGATACTTCCGAAAGTGAGAGAGGACTCGCATATTGGAAGGAGGAAAAATGAAAACGTGCCATGAGTGCTAATGACAGATCTTCTTCCTCGGAATCTACAATAATTGCATTTGAGGTAGACTGGGTGATTCTTTTTATTCAGTATATGCACAGAATAAATTATCTAGCATAGCAAGGTATTACTTAGCACAGTAGAAATATATAAGTATCAAATAGAGATATATAAGCATTAAAAGGGGAGGAATCTGTGGTCAGATTGAGTCCTGTTTTACAAATCTGACTCCATTATTTAGAAAGACAATTGTTTATCAAGAGCTATCTCTCTTCAATTCAGTTCAATTCAATTTTATTTATATAGCGCTTTTTACAACGTAGCATTGTCTCAAAGCAGCTTTACAGTAATACATTATCTAAAAGGCCAATCCCAAGTTGAGCAAGCCCAGGGCGACAGTGGAAAGGAAAAACTCCCTAAAATGGTAGGAAGAAACCTCGGGAGGAACCAAGACTCAACAGGGGACCCGTCCTCCTAGATGTTAATTAAATAAATACAAAAATATATTATATATATTATCTATCTATCTATCTATCAATAATTTAATCTAATATACTATCAGCTATATATAAACTTACCTATGCCGTCTGGCCAGGCTTAAAAACATTAGTAGTTAAACTATATCAATCACAGTAGTAACGATCCAATTAAAGGTTCTTAGATATTTGACTTCAAAGCTATATATATATATATATCTGAAGCCAAACAACTTTTTTTTCTGGCCAAGCAGTGTTATATTGTATTTTTTAAAAGACCGGGTCATTCAGTAAACAATTAGCGACCAAAATAATTATTCATTATTGGGTAGCACAGAAAAACTGACACAGTAATTAATTAAGTCATATATAGACAAGGCAGAAATACACTCTGGAGAAAGGGTGTAAGTCCATTACAAGACCACACTCAATCCTAAGAGAATGCTTTCATCTCATTCACAAACCATAACATTCAAAGGAGCCACGCACTAGAAGAAATCTATCATGTCTGGGTTGCTGCACACTACCTGTCGGGCCATTGTGCTTCCTATTCTGCATCATACGTACAACTGTGGATGAAGTAAGACTGAGGCAGTGCTGACTTGCTGTAACGACATGGCAGTGCATGTTAGCCTTGTAAAACCATTGTTATGCTGTCAGCCCAGTCAAAATGATTACAAATGATTTTCCATTCAAGCTGTAACCTAAATCAATCAGAGGAAAGTCCATTTCACCCCTCCTGCAGTAGGTTTCAACGTTTACCGTTTTTATTATTTCAATAAAATAGACTAAAGTTTGTCTTTTTCTCACTAGAAATTCATTTATGCTCTGAGTTCAGGTATAACCAGAACAAACTTTTCAAAACTGGAAAACATTTGAGATTCACTGTTACTGTCTTAGGGTGGTACTCTTGCAGCCTTTAAGAGAAGGCCCTGGGGTCCGGGTTTGATCCCTTTCAGTGTGGAGTCTGTGTGTTCTCTCCATGCCCGCATGGATTTACTCTGGGTACTCTGGTTTCCTCCCACATTCTAAAGACGTGCGTTTTAGGCTTACTGGTGTCTCTAAAGTGCTCCTAGGTTGTGAGTTGTGTAGGTTATGTAACTATGTGACTGTGCGTGTCCTACGATGGATTGATGCCCTGTCTAAGGTTGTTCCTGTTTTGCGCCCTGAGCTGCCAACTAGGCATCAGCTTTCCCACGATTCTGATCAGGATTAAGTGGTGATGCTCATGCTGATATAAACAGATTCAACGCTGGCGTCCGTTCAAACGAGTCGACTTGTTAAATTTGGGGTGGTAGCAGGTTTTACTCTAGGTTTTAGATCCATAACCCCACCCCCAGGGCTGACTGATGTATGCTCTTGCACTGCTGATTTGGTGTAAGAGCAGTGTGTAAAATTAAATATGAGATATTCGATATAAGAATTATGATATACAAATTCACTGAACAACTGAAGGAAACTAAGATTAATTACTGCATTATACTGTAAACACTCGTGAAGCGTCCATCTACGGCCACTCTTAAGGAGAAGCACCATTATGTTACGACGACACGGACACGGTTATGCACACTTTGCTGACAACTAACAGCAGTCCACGTCGCTGCTGCAGCACAAAGTGATGATCCCCTGATCAGCAACACCAGGCAAAATGTATACGACGCATAGTCGAAAGGCACTGCCAGAACCCACCGTGGGTCACGGCGGCGGCGGCGGCGGCAGGAGAGAAAATGTTGCTGCACCACCCAAGTGTCTAGCCCACATAATGCATCTGCTAAAGTATAGGCCACTCAGAGAAGGAAACGTTTTTTTTCTCCTCAAGGATTGACGTGTTCTTTTCTTCTCACCTCCCACACCTGCAACCACTCAGCAATAATGCCTCCTCTTAATATTTCCATCTGGGTTTGGGTCCTGTGTTTCCGTCCAGTGTGTCACTGAGGACGAGCACCCTGCTGTCACTCTGTCAGGTTCATGATGAATGAATGCAATATGGCACCAGTCACCCCACCGAGTCACTCAATAACACAGACAGGACGTGCCAGCGAGAGAGCTTTTTACAGGAAGTACTGAATGGTGATCAAAGTCACCCGATACCGGTCAAAAATCAAGAGGGTGCCGCTGCCATGAAGCATAAAAACTGTAAGCAGAGAAAGAGCTCAATGTAGAAATCGATGAGGTTAATCAGCTGAATCAGCAGCAACACCGAGCAGCAGTCCTATGCTGATACACAGACACAACAAGTGTTTTTTTTTTTCTCTCTCGATGATACTCCTCTCCTGCCCTGCTGGACCATGGCAATCATGTACTTACCATGAAATACATGATTATACAACCTTTCCTTCTTACACAATGCCCATATACCCATCCTCATACACATAAACGCACTCGTGAATGCTCTGATGATTGTGACAGAAATTGACCCGAGTCAAGTGCGCTCTTCAGGTAAAACATTCTACCAATCACAGCCACCTGCACTTGTGCTTTTACTCCTCTTCTCGCGCCACTTCAAAACTCCCTACAGAGTATTAACTGTGGTGAGCGTGGCCCCACGCACACGCTGATGTGCTTGCCCCGTCTGTTAGTTAGTTAGATAAATATATACATAGGTTTTTTATTATTGTCTGTATGGCAGCGTATAAAATAGTGAACACGGTTCACAGCTGCGCATTTGTAGAGGAGCGGCCGTAGGGCATTTTTGTCAATGTGAATTGGTGGTGGATTTATTGGTTTGGACGACAGATTACATTTGATTCGATATGATTCAATTAAATTAGAGCCAATCGGCACTCGTAACTACAGACTACGGACAGTTTGATTTTTGCCAGATTTGCTGTTTTAGCAGTTGTGTAATGATAATATATAATTGGTTATTAGAATACAACCCGGAAAAGGAACTTTGTATGCACTATCGATATGCTGAGAGAAAAACAGCAAGTGCTAAGTGGGACCTCAAACTTAAACTTGAGTTACAGGAGCATCTGGCAGCTTCATTGGAATGCCAAGTTGACCCTTCGACAGTCTGCCGAAGCTTGATCAGGAATGGTATGTTTGTAAGGGTAGCAGCCGAGAAACCATTTGTTCAGAAGGGAAAGATTCGCTGAAGCTCAGAAAGATTAAAATGAAGGTCAGTGGAAAAGAGGATTACAGAGTGACAAATCGTTGACAATGTGTTATTGCACCATTGCCAAAACATTTTTTACATTTTAAATCAAATCAAAAATGTATATACATTTTATAAATATCTGCCCTACTAGGTAAGGGCTGTCTACATAATTCGTTCATTATCTTCCACTTAATCCACACAGGGTCGCCCAACCGGCAACTCTGGGCGCAAGGGCAAGAACAACCGTGGACGGGTGGCAATCCATCACAAGTCACACAAACACACAGTCACACACTAAAGGCCACATTAGAGACACCAATTAATCTAGCAAGCATGTCTTTGGACCTTGTGAGGAAACCGGAGGACACGCAAACTCCACGCAGAAAGGATCCAGGCCGCTCCGCTGCAGGACTGAACCCAGGACTTTCTTGCTGTGAGGTAGCGTCGCTAGCCTGTAGCCTGTCTACATAATGGCGAAGAACAGATTTACCCTTCTGTGGATGCACCAATAGCATAATGACCAACACTAATGAGGGTGCAGGCATGTAATGTCTAATGACACAACACGGATCATCCATTGATCTACTCTGCAGTTTTCCAGCGTGGAAAGCCGATGTGTCCAAAGTGAATGTATTCAAGTCGTTTAGGTAAAATACATTTATAAAATAGGTCAGATATCAGTGACTGGACAAATGCAGCGTTGTTCAAAAGAACAACAAAGGAACGCTGAGCCAGAAACATATCATACTTGGAACATACACATTCACCAAGCACCACGTGATGAACGACAGGGGGTTCCTTCTTGTATCCCTGCTCATTAGTGACTTGAGCCAGCAGCCGTCAGAAGTTCATGACTGATTACCGTCTGCTGCCGTAGGAAGCCAGTCATGGCGGATCACTGCCGGGGGGTGGGGGATGGGGGTACACATAGAGAGAGAATCACCGCGGCATCCTGATACACGTGGACCGCATCACCCTGGTTACCTGATATGCACGGTCCACATCACTGTGGTTACAAGACAATTCCCAATACAATAGTGAAGCGTTAGGGTTGTGTTTGCCATTGCGTGACTGATCTCTGAAAGAAGTGCAATCCCGGCACATTATGATTCTCTCTTCATGTCTATATAATTCACTTTATTTCTATCATTCCTTTTCTCATCATTTCTGTGTATGGCCATAGCCCTACTACATACTGCCAGATATAGTCTCTTCCATAAATACTGGCACCCCTGGTAAAGATGAATAAAAAAAGAGTAATGAAAAATCACCTCTTGGCAAATTAGCTTAATCATTTACTGCAATAAATGAGAGTGACCAACACTGACACAGTTATTGGCATCACTGGATTTAATACTTTGTACAACCTCCCTCTGCCAATAAAACAGCTCCTGTCCTGTCTAAGCCTTCACTTGTGCCTTCTCTGGTTTAGCTCACCCTCCAGATTATCTATTCTATTTTATTCTATTTTTTATGTATAGATAAAGGGAATAATTTGGCCATGGCAAGAACACAATATTGTACTTAGAACAACATAATCAGAGTCTGCAGTACAGAGATCATTATGGTAGATAAAGTCAGGTCTTACCATTTCATTATTGAAATGCGATTAGCATTTGAGCGAGAACCTAAACCTAAAGCTGCTTATATTCTACTTTGCAAATCTGTATTAGTTGTACTGTTACCGGTTTTCTTTTTCTTTTCAGCCAAAACAAATTTCCTGAAACATTTACGGCATTTAGTCGCCTATTCAGAGCGACTTACAATTAATATAGCCTTACAATCCAAGCAGTTGTGGGTTAAGGGCCTTGCTTAGAGACCCAATTGTGGCTGAGGTGGGATTTGACCTTCTGGTCCATAGTCCAGTACCTTAACCACTAGGCCACCACAGTGTCGAAACTGTAAACACAAAACCCAATTCACTAGATTCACAAAACCTCACACACTGCCTGAAAAAACAAACCATTGCCTCAAAACAGTTCGAACAGTGCTCAAAACCAAACAGTGTTGCCAGATCAGCCTCAAATCAATCAAAACGCAAAACAGCACTGAACAGTCATTACACAGAACACCGAAAAAAGGAAAACAATGATCAGATCATGAAGCTGTAGAAGTCCTTCCTGTCCTCAAAAGAAAACGCATACTGAAGACTGTTTCTATTTATAGTGATGCCGGTTTCCTTGTACTGGCTTATACCGGTTTCTTCACATCATTTGCCGCGTGAGCTCAATCTTGTGTGGTTGTGTTTAAGCTGTGACACCTGTGCTTTATTTGAATTTCACGTTTGCTACCTGTGCTTACCATTATAAAACCCAAGTTCATTCCAGTGTAAAATGTGTTTTAGTGGGTGAAAATACATTCGCAAGCAATGTCTTACTGGACGTAAAGGTAGACAGCTATGATAACATTAATGCAATACCGCCATCTGGTGGCCATTTAAAATAAT
>JAUZST010055315.1:0-24071 GCA_034779995.1 Parotocinclus haroldoi | reverse complement strand
GATGATTTAAGATGTGAGCACAGGTGATTCAGCTGAGTACAGTAGACTTCCTGCTGTAGATCCTCGTACACTGGAACAGAAGGTCCAGCAAAGTGCCGATTAAATTGCAGAAGGAAAGTCAGAAAAGTCACCGTAACAGTTACCTGTAAAGAGAAAACTGGGAAACGGCTGTAGAAAATTATAAAAATTAGACTACTACGAAGATAAAGCCAAAATTAAGTACGAGTCGGTGATTTGATAATGATTATTAAACAGATAAACAATGCTAATAAACAAACATGGAGAAAGAACCGACTGTAAGAAGAGTTATAGATTTAAACTGTAATGAAAACAATGCCGAAATTAAATGGGTACCGGACATTTAACCTAAACGCTAATAAACAAACACACTTTGGACAAAGCCAGTCACCAGTAAACTTTCTAAAAAACAATGTACGACAGATACAAATAATCGACCACCAACAGGAATATAATATAACAACCCAACTCCATTATTTGATATAACAACCAAACTCCATTATTTAATATAACAACCTAACCCCATTATTTTATATTACAATCTAACCCCATTATTTAATATAACAACCTAACTCCATTATTTAATATAACAACCTAACTCCATTATTTAATATAACAACCTAACCCCATTATTTAATATAACAACCTAACCCCATTATTTAATATTACAACCTAACCCCATTATTTAAAATTACAACTTAACCCCATTATTTAATATAACAATCTAATATAACAATCTATTATTTAATATAACAATCTAACCCCATTATTTAATATAACAATCTAATATAACAATCCATTATTTAATATAACAATCTAACCCCATTATTTGATATAACAACCAAACCGCATTATTTTGTCATGAAAATAAATTTTGTAATAAGGCATCTTTTTATTTCTGTTGTAGCAGACATTTAAATCATCTTGCTGTGGCAGGGGTTTGGTTGTTTTCCTGTAGCCTACATATGTAATGTTTCTATCCAATAAGGAGGAGGTTGGACTGAGCCCTTGTTCCTGCATGGTGGGAGCAGCCTGTATGTGTAAAAGCTGAGCACACACGCACGCACACACACACACGCACAAACACACACAAACACACACACACACACACACACACACACACACACACACACGCACACACGCACAGAGAGAGAGAGAGAGAGAGAGAGAGAGAGAGCGAGAACACGATGCTTTAATACACCCCGAATCTTAGCTCTGTTTATACAGTCCGTCTCTTTTGCTATGAGATGATCTGCCTGAAGAGGAAGCCGAGCAGAATTCATTATAAAATGAAACATGATTGCGAAAAAACGGGATCCGCCTCCAGTCAGAACAGCGCGCGGATCTTCTACGGGGGTCTCTGACTGCTAAGGACGGGTCTCCACGAGTAGAGGTGACATTTAGGGTTAAAATCTGAGATAAATATTACGGATAGGATCTTGTGCGTGATCTCGTATTTATCTGAGCTGAAGCAGGATCTTCACCAACAGTTCTTTCTCTGTGGATGATCTTCAGCAATGCATCGCGATGCGTGTTTTGTGCGCACCCAGAAATAATGGTTTTATATTCTTAACGGACCTGGATTCAAATGAATTACAGACGAAACCCAGGCAGTGGATATAAGAGGACAGCGGAAGGACGGGCTGGGATAAGAAGAGAAGTCTGGATGGATAAGCACTGGCATCTTCTCACTCAACACTTATATAAATACGAACGAGGCAGAACAATGTAATTGAACCACGGTCCAGATTTCCTGCTGAAATCCTGATCTGGATTTGGTTTCATTCTGATATAGTTTGGATCTGGATGGTTATTAGACATAATGAAGAATAAGGCTTCAATTAAAGCGTGGCAGTTGAGATCTGTCTATTTCTATTGTTTGAATCTTCCTTCATGATATGCTATACTTGATACCGGACATTGCTCTATAGATGCTTCTGACTTAATTCATCACCTTGAGTTTAACTGGTTACTATACTTTATTTTTTGTATGATGGCAGTTTGATCATCTCCTAGACTTTAATGATGAGAACTCACATTTCAGTAAACATTGAGAGTGAATGGTTTTCTTTATGGTTTTGTAGACCCTTGTATTTTTACAGACTTGACCTTCTATAACAGTTTTGAAAGAGAAATCAACAGAAGCTGCACCATGCATCTGGGACTGGATGAGAGCAGGGAATGTCAGTACAATCAAATCTGCACGCATCACAACTCCTCACCCATGGAGACACTACACACAAAGAGGAGAGTCAAGAAAAAGTGGCAGGTCTTTCCAGGACGAAATAAGTTTTACTGCGATGGGAGGATCATGATGGCAAAACAGACCAGCGTGTTCTACCTCACCATGGCACTGATCCTGGTCACCAGTGGGCTGTTCTTTGCATTTGAGTAAGTCAAGCCTATGTTCTGTTGTGATTGGTTTTTAGTGATATCAGAGCTGCTTGGCTGGCAAAAATGTTGATTATTATAGTGCTATTTATTAACATTATGGTCGTGCTTTTTTACTTTTCTCTACTTGTCCTCAGTACCTTGTAAAATATTTAAATAGTTTTATAGGCCAAGTTTGGACTTTCATTTGCAATGTATAGCAAAGGTGCACTCATTTTGGCATTTGGATATATTTCTGCTATATTTTCCCACTCATACTTTTCTTTGGCATCAGATATCATCCTTCATACATGATCGCACATCCAGAGTATATCATGGCGTTTTGTTCTTCTAAACAGCTATTCCTTTACAATATGGCATAAAATAGTGCTGCAATCCACACTGTATTCACTTGAATCATGTGCTCTGAATCCGGCGCATATCCTAGGAATGCTGGTTAAAAGGCAGAGCAATTATGTAGCCAGATTATTTTTTCAACTAAAACAATGTATTAATTATTTATGTAGTAAAACTTAATTGGAAATGAAAGCTACTGATATAATGTAGATTTCAATATCCAATTAGTTACTTCTTCCTGTTGGAGTGCAGGCTGGTAAAACATCATAAACACTAGGCTACCACAGTAACATGATTACATCATTCAGCCTCAAAAGCGACATTAGTCCCAAATGGATCAACATTTTTTCTGCATGGAGCATAAAATGATGGGTTTGACAACATTATGGCTTGATACAGATAGCACAGTAAACTGTGGAACAAACTTGGGAATATGATACTGAAAATCTAGTGGATTCCTGGCATCAAAATTTCTGTATTGTTTCTGGTCTCTGTATCTATTTCAGCGAGTTACCTTCCAGGTTTGCCAGGGGCAAGTGCCTGAGTCTCAGTGCTTTTGGGGCTGGTGGGTGAGACTGAGTCATGTGACTGGAACAAGGGTGATTAGCCAGAGCAGAATATGTTACATTAATGCTTTGAAATATAGTGTTAACCTTATAAAATATAGCAATAAGCACTGCATGCTGTGATAAAGCATATAGTGTATTGTAAAATAATTCTTGCATGATCTTCATTGGTAGTTCGCTCACTCAAACCTATAAGTCAAATTGTAATGCAGAGCTGAGCTAAGTTTTGGTCAAGGATTCAACAGACATGGGATTGAATACCACAACTCTCAGGTTTCAAACTTTGAAACCACTATATAGACAATAGACAAGCATTTGGGTTTCGTTCACCTTCATTGGCTAGCAGGAGCAGTATGACTTAAAGCTGAGCTCACACTAAAGATTTGTTTTAAATAGTAGTAGCAGAAGTGCTTTTGTGAAAATATGATGTACCTCATTACCACATGTGACCTGGAGAAGGTGTGATGATTCAGGGATCACTCAGCAAAAGTTTGTGGCTTCAAATTAAGGCTTAGACCCCAAATTATAAGTGTTCGGGGTTTAGATCTTGCTCAAGAACAAGTCCCAAGCAGTGGCAAGTTGGCAGAGGCAGTATTTGAACCATGGATCTTCTAATGTTTAAATTTAGTAGACACATTTATTTACTGGCACTTACAGCTGATACAAATTTTACAATACATGCCACTGTGGGCAGCCTGGTTGATGTGGGACTGGTCCATTGTCCAGTACCACAACCACTACAGTCACAGTGGTTTTAAAGCCTCTGTGTTTTTTAAAATGTAACATAACTTAATTGGTCAAAAACTAAGTTATTCTGTTATTTTATAGATTGATTGTCCACAGCTTGGGTGGCGTGGCAGCTCTGTGGGTAGCATCAATTGCTTCATAATGGGATGGTTCTGGGTTCAGTCCCAAATGGAGTAACCTGGGTCCTCTTTGTGTGGAGTCTGCACATCCTACTCTTATATGTAATCTCTGTGGGTTTACTCATCCCTTAATTCCATAGATATGTGTGTTATGTTAATTAGAGTTAATTAAAGTGTATGTACCCTACAAAACACTGGCACTCTGTGTAAAATAAATGTATTCCTAACAAAATTCATAATATGAAGCAATAAATCAGTTTACCTACTTTCTGCCCCCTTGGAACAAAGTCTATAAAGAAAGGGCTTGTCAGATTTCATGGAAAACCTGACTAAGTTTCACAAGGACCTGACCTTAACTCTGAAGTTGTACATTTGATTTTTCACTGAAACCTCTCCTATAATCGAGTTTAGTATTTCTAGCTCATTTCTAGCTCTGTCACAGATTAAGCCTGTAATTTACTGTAATATAATTATATAGTCTGCAGACAAACTCAATAAAAAGTCATTATAGAATAGGACTAAATCTGTGTCCAGAAATATCTCTGTATTTGAAGATTAATTACATAATTTGCGGTCACTCACGAATGCAATTCAAAGTCGTAGGGTGGCCATGACCGAACCAGCAACAGGGTGCTAGTCTATCACAGGGCACCTGAGCACCACATTCACACTTGGACATTTGAGCTACTGGTAAATAATCCAATACCTAAACCACTTTTACAGGTATATGAGTATTGTCCAGAAGGTCAAGTGCTCAAGTCCTAGCTTGACCAGTCTGCTACTGATGGCCCTTGTGCAAGTCATGGAGTGTTGTTTTGTACCACATTATCATCTGGTACAGTTTCTGCTAATAAATGTTACTGTAGTAAATGTAGATATCATCTGTTAGTTTCCACTTGAATAAAATTACAAAAATACTTGCTTTTAAATGTACCTAAGATGAATAGTAAAATTCCTGTAATGTAACAAAGGTTATAAAGTTAAATGATTACTTTTTGCTAAAAAAAATCTGATACTCTCCTCTGTCTTTACATATAAATGTAGTGAAGTCGAAAGTTTACAGTTTTATTTTGAACCGTAGTGCAGTGAGAGTGTATATATAAAATAATAAAATAATAGAAATTCTAAAGTAAAGCTGAAATACTTGATAAATGATAACTAAGTACAGTACTTGAGTAAATGTAAAGTGGAACCTTAGAATTTGAATGTTTTTTTTTCAAACAATGTGGAATTAGGACTTACACTGGTTACACACTGTCTGCTTGTCTGTAAATGTAGATTCCCTTATTTGGGCAGTAAGCTTAAGGTATATGAGCACAGGATTGCAAGATGAGAATCTATCTAAGAACTATCTGGTCATTTAAATGATTTGGATTCCTATGCATTTACATGTATCTGTGACCTACAATGTTTGAATTCCTCCAGCAGAGTATTTGAGAGCAGTAGGATCTTGTGTTGGTCACTTTTTCTGAATCTACTCAAAATAAGTTACTTATCCTTTTAAGAATGTTTTGTTATTTTACCCGAGGCTGTTATTTGGCCTGAAACATGCCACGCTGTGTCTCATAAATGAACCTATTAAAGTCTCACGCATCTCAAAGATTTTTAGTTGCGTAACTTGTTTTAGATGTCTGTTTCTTGTTTAGCAGTTTGGTTTTGGGGTCAAATTAGTCATCATTGCACTAAAGTCACATTTTCTGTTTAAACCTTTAGTCATGGTGATTTATGCTGGTCTATTCTTTCACTTGTTTGGCACCTATTTAGAAAATAATGATGTACACTGATACTGTTACTGCACTCGTTTCCACTTGTAACTAATTCAAGCCCATTTTATTAGCTATTTAGCATAAGCTTTTTAGCATGCTAACTTGGCTGTTATTATGTCCCAAATTGTGTAGTATCCTAGATAATGTTAGAGTTCTAATGACTGACTATTGTGTTTGCACTCATTTGACAAACAATGTAGTAGAGTAGCTATGCAGCTTTGGCTACAGTCAGAATGGATGTTCTGGTTTACTTCAGCGCTTCTGTTTCACTGTGAACTACAAAGTTGAGAGATAATTTAAATATGAATGTTTATTGACAAGTTCTTCATAAATGTAAATCACTAAGGAAGCCACGTTCCAGCTTAATTCAGAAGTCAAATCTCAATGATATATAGCTGTGATATATGCAAGCTAACACAGTTTACACAGTCATAGCTCACCAGCCTGCTATTATGGAATTTCAGAAGGACCTTTCAAGCTCACATACTGTATTTATGCTTTTACATATATTGAATCTAGCAAACGTGCCTCATTTACACTTAATTTTAGATTAAAAAATGTACGATTCAAGACATTTCATTCACAATGGACAGAGTTTTCATTTATTCCTTTATTTCTTCCATTATTTCTAAACAATAAATGCAGTATTCATACCAATAGACAGTAAAAACATGAATGAGGAGCTAAAAATGGTCCAGTAACAAAGTGTATGTGATATTTTCCAATCATCTAACTACAGCCTTTCACTGATGTTATATTTGATTACATTCATCTGAGCATGCCAAAATAATTCCTGTACAAAAGACACAATGATTTGCCAATAGTACTCTGAAAAGTTTAATTTATTTTTATTTATTTATTTATTTATTTTTTGCAATAAATTGGTGGGCACCTTAACCTAAAGTGACTTACAGGTGAACAGAACACTGATTGATTGTTAGCTTGAGCAGCTAAATAATTCAAATAATCTAGCATTTTCAGTATGAGATTTAAACCCACAGCCTCCTGGTTGCTTTCATACATGAAATTTTGTGCTAGTGAAGATTAAGAGATTTGTGCAACTCAGAGTTTCCAGCATCCTAATACATACACAACCCACTTTCCACACCACAACTTTTGTAACATGGCAGCCTAGCCTTCCTGTTTCCTTGGTAACAGTTTCCTCTTCCACTTCTAAACAGCCGATGTCTCCTAGGAAGCACAAGGGCAGCCTGACCATGGTACGATGTGGCACCCGCCAGCTGCATCATGCTACTATAAATGGTAATAAAAGTTGCAAAAATTGGCTCATCATGCTGTTATGGGCGGTAATTTGTGCTGTGACACGCAACACCACAGTCGCGGTTTACAGATTTAGACTTCAGAAAAGTGTCGAGGGTAAGAGGGCTGTGAAATTTGATAATATTCTATCTACGGGATATAGACAAAGTATATATTTTGCATATGAGCTATATATTCATAAATAAACAGTAACCTTCCATTTTATCCACTTGCCCTTACTTTTTGTTTTTACTAAATATATGACACCATTATCACTTTATTAGGTTTACCTCCTTTTTTCTACATCCATTGTCCATTTTATCAGGTCCACTTACAATATAGAAGACTGTTGTCCATCTGTGCTGAGAACAATCTATCACCCAAATAGCATGGTAACTGTGGGAGTCCTGACTATTAGAGAACAGAGTAAAGGGGATGAACAAAGTATGCAGAGAACCAGATGGACTACAATTTGTAATTTTTTAAACAAAGTGCTTCTATATGGGAATGGATCATTTACTTTTCTTATTTCAATTTAGCCATGCATGTTCATCAGTTCATGCTTCTGGACATAATCAGTGGGATTGGGAGGCGTACTTAAAGGCATCTATGACGTCATCAAATCATGTGGATTTTGACATACTGTGATGAGAAATCAAAATAAGCTCTGGTGGCTCAAAGCTCCAGAAAACTTGAGTTCTGACCTGGCTGCTGTATGTGTGGAATTTGACTGTTCTGCCCATGTCTTTATGGGTTACCTTTGGATAAACTGGATTTCTTTAATGTTCCAAATATGTTAGGTCAATTGGCATCTCTGACGAGTTGAGTGATGACAATTAGCTATTCATTCTTCATAGTCTCATGTTGCCATCGGCCAGTCAGCAGTTCCAGCAGTGAATCACATTTAGGGACCAGATTTTGCATTTAGCAAGCAGGAGCCCATTAAGTAAATACACTCCTCTGAATCAAGGGTGACAGTGTACTACTTTTCAAAATGTTCTGAAATCACTGAGACTAGTATAAGCCATTCCTTCCTTCCAATGATGTTTGTTTGTTTGTTTATTTGGTTTATTTAATGTCGCCATTGGCATCAGTGGCCATCTCAGCGACACACACAAGGTTATATCCATACACAAGTTCATCTCAAGACTAGTCATATAAATACACATAAGTCAATGCCAATTTAGATTAATCAATTTACCTAACACATCTTTGGACTGTGGGAGGAAACAAGAGTACCTGGAGTTATCCACTAAGCCACCGTGCTGCTCGTTCCAGTGATGTACCTTGATGCATAGACATAGCATTACCATGGAAACAGATGAAACCCTATACAAGTTGATCTACACTCAGTCAGATTCTTATTTGTCAGTGCCATGTAAGCTCATTGTGAGGTCTTGTTTATATCATCTGGATTAAAATAGCTCTGCTACAAATCGAAACCATGTTTGAGGGGATATGTCCCTCCTATCACCCAGAGGAAACTACACCCAGTGCTGCATTCCATTGCACTTAGAAGTCAGATATTTCAGAGCCCTAATTCTGTACTTCTCTAAACTTAAGGGTACATGCATGCCCTCAGCAAACATAGTTTTTAACTGGATAATAGTAATTTGATTTTACATTCAATTATAAATTGTTATTGTCAAGAAAATGGACAAACTCCTTAGTATGTACTTAGTGCAAATACAGTAGTGTAACATCTGTGGCCCTTTCAGTTCTCTTTGGAGCATTAATCAGAGGAAAGGAATGCTATATAGAATTTAACACCAACAAGACAAATTCCAGCGACCATTTAATTACAAATTTCCAAATCAGATGGGATCTTTTCTGAGGTTTGGGGTACACTGTATGGCTAAGACCATGTGTACACCCTGTAAAATTAGTGACCTCTGTTATTTCAGCCACTTTGACTGCTGACAGCAGGGAGGGCTCTAAGATCAGAGTTTTATGGGTATTTTTAAATTTTGGACTGTCAATCCTACACATCTCATGTTTTGGATAGGGGAAACTGGAAAGTCACAAAAAAAATCATAGAAAACCTCCTTTAATGTTGAGTATGTGAGCCATACTGTTTGTGAGGCATATGTAATCTATGTAACATTAGAATTAAACTGAGTTTATAACTGCTAAAAATGTGGGTATATTTCAAAATGAATATGATGTGTCACGTTGTTCAATTATGCAAATGAGATGCCAACTCAATTATGGTGATTGATTGCCAAATGACATATTCATGGGGGTGAACAGAATCCTGTTAAACTGGACAAAGGTGCCCCCACAATGACTGTTCAGTATGGTCACCCAAAAAACACTGACAGTGATAGGGCATGGAAAAGATTAGATTGTCCAGCAATTCTTGTGGGATCCTCTACATATTAATTTTGAAATATCCCCTAATTTTTGTGAGCAGTGCATTTTAAGTTTTAGTAATAGTTCAAATAAAAAGAAACTAAATTTTAGAATTGTTGCAGAAGGGGGGTGGTGCTACATACTAATACCCGTGTTTTTTTTGGTGCAGCTTTTTGGATGTCTAAAAACATATAGCTATATAGTGTAGCATATTTCTTTAATGCTTTTGCCCCACTATAAGTATGAAGGGTTTGGGGGATCCAGGATCTATTTCCAGAAAACACAAGGTGCTGTCGCAAGCATGCCCTGGATATGGCACCAGCTCAACACAGGGCTGGGTAGGAGTTTCTGTCTCCAGCACCAATAGATGATATCTTAATGACCTTTCCTCACTCAGAATAGTCAGTTGTGTCTGCATGGCATGCATGAATCCACTGGTATACACTGATGGGACTCAAACCTGAATCCCTACAGTGGTGGACTAGCGTAAAAGACTACTGTGCCATCTGAGCTGGACATATTTATGGTTGCATATTTAACTTTCTCAGTGGCAGTTCAGTGAGCATTCAGATCCATTTTCAAATCCGAGGTCGTCTGAGTACAGCAGACATTTTCCTACACTTATTTAACCTCATTATGGCTTCTAAATACTATCTATATCATCTATATTTCACTTTGGAAGCACTGTGTCAGATCTCCTGTCAAGGATATAAGTCATGTGAAGTCAGAATCGCATCAGAAAGAGCCTTTGAGGAAGGCTATGTATGAACTCCCATGACCAGATACACTGTCTAATAAAAAGAGATGAAAGAAATAGCAGCCAAGATGAAGGTCTCCTTGAGTCCCCGAAATCCCTTTAGTTGTAATACCAATAGTAATGCATGGTAACAGCTGAAGGTGAGTTGATCAAGGTGGCCTCAAATACTCTAAAGATATGCAGCTCTTCTTTTAATGGCGTTGATAGTGTAGTATATGCCTACACTATTCACTGCAGAACAACGATCAAACCAAATTATTCTCTAAATACAAGTGCAACAGCGTTCAGTTTGACCAGTGGTTCTCTATCTTTCTATCCATGGGCCAAAAAATCCAAAAGCTGGTCTTTAGGGCTGAATCTGAGCATTCGTTTAATTGTACCACTCAAGTACAGAACTGCGAGCAGCAATTCTGTGCCTCGTGTCTAACTTATTGTAAACATTTAATGAACAGTATATACAAGGTGGGCAAAAATACTGGAGCACTCACACATTACACCTACAGGAGCTTTTATGACATTCCATTCTAAATCCAAATGCATTCATTTCCATTGATAAGAGCTTCCACTCTTCAGGAAAGGCTTTTTGGACTGTGTCTGTGGGGATTTTTGTTGATTTATCCACTAGAGCATTTGTAAGATCAGATACTGATACTGGATGAGAGGGCCTGTTTATTCTAGTTCTCATCTCAAAATGTTTTTATGGGGTTCGGGTCAGGGCTCTGTGTAGTCCAGTCAAGTTCTTTAACACCAAACTCACCTGTCATGCCAACGTTTACACTTTGTACAATCGAGTCAGGCAGGTAAAGTTCTCCTGGCAATAAATGCAGGGCCCATATTTAACTCAGTTGTACCTGCATTTTATCCACATAGTTCATGTTTTTTTTCTTTCCACTGTTGCCTCAGGCTTGTTCAGTTAGGGCTTTGAGCATAGATATTTTTCAATGCTTTATTGTTTAAAAAAGCAGATAAACAGATAAATAGACAATTTATTTACAAGTATATGCAACTTAACTTTAAAAAATGACCCTATTTTCAATTCTGGTCTTCTTGCACTTATTAACAGCTACCAAACTGAGGGAAACTTGAAGCCAGATGTTTTAATCTGTTACATAAACCATCACACTCATAGACTATTTTTCCAGATATACTTCTTTAAAACATGTGCTTTGGACCAAATGAATGAGGAAATTACATCTGCAATTAAAAAAAGTCAAAGTAAATATGTTTTATATGCATTTTAAATACTGTCAACTTTTTCCGATTTGGGGTTGTAAAATATGCTCAATCATTAGGAGGAATATGCTGTTCACAAAAATTAGGGGATATTTCAAAATGAAATATCCCATAATTAAATATCTCTATTATTTTTGTGAGCAGTGTAGTCTTGAGCATTCAGAGAGCAGGGTTAATTATGTTCTATGGATGACAGGGTTAAATCTAAGATAACTGCACCATTCTCAAAGTAAGGGTAGTGGTGATGCCAGGACTTCAGGTGTCCCTTTCAAGAGCCCTTGACATTTTAGTGTGAATGTCACAGGAGAGCTAGTTGAAACCATGCTGTTATGATATGAATCTGATGAGGAATCAAGTCTGAAATGTACTCTGACAGCAAAACTCATATATAAGAACCGCTATAAAACAGGCTAGACATGCCAAGCAATATTATACAATCTACAGTATTCAACAGTGATGCTAATGTTAGCATACAGTATATAGAATTTATGTTTAGCAGACAGGATAAAGTTCGCTGAAAATGCATAGAATGCAGTGAGATTACTTGGCAGTGTTACATTTAGTGCCATTTAGTCTTTTTCTGTCTTGTCTTTTTTGGAAAATGCCTAAGGAAATGTCTAACCTATGCTGCATGACACCAGCTGATCAGCATGACCATCGAGCTTCATGAAGAATGCTTCAGTTTCTCACAAGTATACTGAAAACATTACAGAATAGAATACTTTCTCCAGCCCTATGACTATATGTTGCAGAAACACTTACTGCACTTAGTTTTTCATTTTCACTTTGGTGACTGTTTGGTCACTGTGGTTAGTGTATGCTTGTAACTTAGTGTTAAGGATTATTGTCATACAAAAACTGAAAAAAAGAATGAAATAATGGGGGAAAACATGGTAGTTATAATTGAAAAGGGATGCCTGTAACCTTTTATTGAGTGGGCAAACTGTCAACAGTCTGGCCCACTTCTTGGCAGTATATGAAAAAGTACAGAACAGAAGAAGTCCTACAGGTATAAAAATATACAGTTAAATCTGCATACTGCACTTAGTTGTCCATCTTCACATTATCCCATTAAAGACCTATTCATCTCTACAGGCATGTTTATCATACATTTTTCACCTAGAGCTTGAAATGTTAATGCAAAGGACGACAGACCCTTCCATTTAGTTTCCATAGGTGAATGTCCAGGGAATTTGGTGATTTTGAAGTGGGTCCCAGTAATTCTGTCTAATAATCTGTTTTTTTCATACGGGCATAAAATAAATAAGGGATGACTCCACATTATCATTGGACTGACAAAACCAATAGAGGTATATATAAAATGTAGGGTTTAGTTATTTAAATTTGTTCTTTCATCTGCATAGAATTGTAACTAATCTGCTACCTGAATATACTTTGTTCTGAATAATGGTTTGGACAGGCAGCATGTCGATTACTAGAACTCATACTGAACTTAGATTTCCATTTTCACTTCACATTAATCTTCAAAGACATGTTTACAATACAGTTTTTAACCTAGAGCATACAATGTTCATGCAACAAGAGACAGACCCTTCAATCCAGTGTCTTCATCAATGTCTGATACCTTTGTCTTATCCAGTTGCCCATTTCTGGCCTCCAATCTGAGCCCGGCCATCCCAGTCATCGGAGGTGTGCTCTTCCTATTCGTCATGTTTATGCTGCTCCGAGCAAGTTTCAGTGACCCGGGCGTTCTGCCTCGAGCTACTCCACAGGAGGCGGCTGATGTAGAGAGACAGATAGGTAAGCTCTGGCTAAATAACTCAGGTCTTTGTTACTGTGATGAGAATCATATGATGCGGTTATGGGGCTGTGGTAAATCACTGCTTGCCAGATAATGCCTCTTTGTAGCCTTCGTAAATTGTGGTTTCACTTTACTTTCCAATCCAGCATCCCTGTTGCACCTAGACTGTCTTGTAGTTTTCCTGACTGTAAAAACACAAGCATAAAATCAATATATGCATCTTTATCGCTGTCATGAATGAATCGTTTAATTTACATTTACATTATATATACATTTACTGATTTGGCAGGCACTTTTATATAGATTAACTTTATGTTAATCTGTTATGATAAGGGCACATATAATAGCAACTACTAAGAACATGAGGATAAGTTCAAAACATACAAAGAAAGATCACATATAACAGCATTGCGGAGGATAATTAAGGCTATTATTTGAAAAGGTGTCTTCAGTGGAGGAATATTAGACTTTCTGGGTGGTGTGGGAACTTCATTTCACCAATGAGGATCCAGGACATTGAAACATGAAACTTTGTAAAGTTTCAAGAAAACCATGAAAAGTTTTGCAGACATGGGTCCATCTTATTCAAAAGATGTACCAGGTGCTTTGAAGCTGAAGGCCTGAGTTGGTGAGCACTCAATCGAAGGACGTAAAGACTGTGGTATCTTAGGGGTTAAGGTATTGAACTATAAACCAAAAGGTCCTGGGTTCATGTGCTGCCAAGCGCCAATGGGTGGGTTCTTACGCATGGAAGGTAATCCACAATGAATTGGGTTGTAATTTAACTTTGGTTGAATAACTGAATGTTAATAACACAGCAGAACCATTTAGATCTGGAAAGCAATTACAAGAGTTTTAAGCTTGATCCTGGCTGAAGCAAGAAGTGGAGACTCTTTAGTGGGTAGTCAGCCAGAGAAGCAGCAGCATTCTGAACGCTCTGTAGTGGAGTAATGGAACATGAAGAGAGAGCAGCACTGGATATATTGTGCAAAATGGTTGTGAAAAATTCCTTACTTTAGCTTTATCATTCAGTTTATTTAAAAAACTGGTGTAAATTATACAGTATATAAGGAGGTGGATCAGTAGCACCAATGGCTACAACTGACTTGGCAGTACTGGTGGCTGTTGCCCTCTTCTTCCTTAACTTTAAACATATTTAGAGTAATGATACCATATACACACAAGCCGACCAACTAGCATACAGAGAATAATCACATTCATACAGAGGCTAGAGAGAAGCACATAGCTAATACTTGATAATCCAGAAAAAGACACCAAGGACAACCTGAGTGCAGCAGAAGAGTTAGGATCATAACCAATAAGCATGGACTGGCTAGTGACAATAACAAGACCCATAAATGCCACAAAACGAACCACGGAGAGAGACCCTGTCTGATAGAGGGTCATCTACTAGGGCACTCCCTAGACAATTTATCCCACTTGCTGAATATCCTTCAACCAGTTTAATAATTTCTGAATGATGGCTGTGTTAAATTTAAACTTCATGAATTGAAGCATAGATATATCTCCTTTACATGTAAACAATAGTTGCTGCTGTTGTTTGAATGGAATTTTTTTTTCTCTTATGAGCTGAAAATATGTTAAAATAAGATTAAGTGTATGGTGAAAACACGAGACAGGCTAGTCATTTTAGTGCTCACCACCACTAAAACGCTTATCCCAGAATCACCCCTAACTTGAAGTCTGGTTAGGTTGACACACTGCCAGTCAGAGCCTTCATAGGCCCTGTTTCAGCTAATTTATCTTTTCCTTGGGTGTAATGTGATTGTAGACCAGTTCTGCAACCAATTTGCTATATTTGTTATCTGACAAATACTCATTACTGAGCTAATTGTCCATATAAAATTAGTCCAGTTCAAAATGGCCTTATGGTAATGTAATCAAAACCTGATAACATCTGTTTTTAGAAGCTGCAAGACAAGTCTTGTGAGGCATAAATGGAGCATGACTTGACAAAGTAATCGTCTTCAACACATGGCTAGCGAAAGCCACATTATTGGTAAAGTCCTACGTTACTCAAGCTTCTCAAACATTATATCTAGAATGTCAGATGTTGGTCAGACACTGTGGTCTGTGAAGAGTATGTGAAGATGTGATTCAATAGATGTAGTGTTGTGAAGAATAGGTCAGAAGAATGATGTCACAGAGTTACATGATGACATTGTCAAATTTACTATGGAGACCAGGGAATGCAGGGATTTGGCACATGCTTACATGTAAGTTCTCCACAGAATTTGGGGTACTTTGGTCAGCAAAATCACTGGACCTCAATTTAGCTAAACTCAATGGAACTTATGAAATTATATGGAACAGCATGTGAAGTTGTAGCTGAACCACACACCTGGGTACAAAAATAGTAACTTGACTGGAAATCACTGTTACAGTGAGGAAAGCCAGTGGTGGCTATTGACCAGAGGAATAAGGTTTTGTGCAGTTTGATAGCAAGCAATCTGCCACCACTGGGCTCTTAACTGAACTGAACTGAAGACTGAATTAATTTGACCTTAAAACAGTTAAATCTTAACAAGCATTAGACTTGAGTGAGGTAAAACATGAGTGCAGTATTATCTGGGCAATTATTTTAATAGAAGACTGTAGAGATTACAGAAAAATTAAAGGCAAATACATTTAAAGCAACTCTACAGACTCAATTAAGAAACAGTACACTGTAGACGGTTACTTTAATCCCAGTGCAAACTCAGCTTGAGCTCTTTTTCCATGGTGCTTTTTAAATTTCTTATTCACTTCAATTTCATGCTGCTATTTTCTGCACAAGTTGGATGGGTTTTGTTGTAGGACGACGCCATTTGACCTCCTTTGCACATCTCAGTGGTGTGCTGAGTGTTCTACAGAGACTTCTCGTCGAGGGTTTCCATTATCTTCTCCCATCTCTCTATGTATAATTCATGTTCGTTGTTTTACTGGCCGCGTCTGATGATGTTTAATATGGAAACCCTGGTGAAATATTAATACTTAATGTATACAAGTCAGTGATCATTTCCCAGGTTCAGTCCCACATTAGCTAATATAACAGAACTGGTTAGCGTGTTTTTATTGATCTCACCTTCTTTGTTGCAATTGCACATCACATGTGACCATGTTTTATACCAATTCTCTCAAACATTAGAGAGTCCTACACTGTGTTTCTACAATTTTACCCAGATATATTCTATTTAAGTGAGATAAAAACAAAAGCCAATATCTGCTAACTGACTGACTCTCCTACACATGGTTTATTATAATAGGAAGCGCAGATTACATAACACTAAATCCAGATACTATCATTAGAACCAAAAATAGGGTACTGTAATGTTGCACGCTTTTTTCTTACATCAACATATTTCCCCTGGTGCATTTTTGCTCAAGTTTCTGCATTAGTACTTAATAATATTACTCAGAGAAAAATATTAGATTCCTATTTGAATATGCGTAAACCTTATACAGGAGACTTTATACAGGTATTTATTTTGTTATATGGCTAGGTTACTGTGGTGGCCTAGCGGTTTACGAAACTGGACTATGGACCAAAAGATTCAACGTTCAAGTCCCATCCCAGATCTGCCATTCTGTCCCATTTTTTCTTTGAGCAAAACATTTAACTCACAATTGCTTTAATTGTATGTTTGTATTTATAGTAAGTCACTCTGGATAAGAACATCGTAAAAGACATTTGATGTTTATGTAATCATATAATAAAGAAATATGCAAGCTACATGTGCCAAAAGCCAATGGCAAGTCTGAAGGACTTACAAGTCTTTCTAGATTAGAGTGGTTTGTGCCTGTGGCAACAATCTCACAAGCTTTACACAAAACCGGTTTGCATGGCAGGTGACAGGTGGAATTAAGGTAACATTAAACAGCTAACATTAAACAGCACCTTTTTCATAGATAAATAAACATTTTAAACTCAACTTTACAGCATCTTTTTATAACACATTAGCTATATTATGGCTGGCACATGTGCAAACTGCTAGGTATCAGAACGTCAACTTAATGTACCGTCTTTGGCAACATCAACTGTTCTTATTACACTGGCTCTTACTTCACGCTAAGTAAAGCAAATTGCTCTAAATAATATACACATGCTGCTTAATATGGTAATTCTACCCCATTATCCATACACTGGTTTATTCACTAAAGGAAATCACTTTGACTTGGCTCAGTGATGTTTAGCTTGGTTTTGCCTGTAATGATGCTCAGTGGATAAAATACCCCATGCTACTCTGGTAATAATGTGAAACGCTGTTCACATGCTTCTTGGCCCCAGGGTTCTGTTTTTCCCTATTGAAACAGCCATAGGGATAGCTAAGAAAAGTACAGTTTATTGCAGAAAGCATGTCTAAGTAGATTTCTTTCTAATCTAGTTTCGTAGAACCCATGGAAGCATAAATCATGGCACAGTCTGATTTCATTAAAATTATGCTTCACACATCCTTGTTAACATTCTCTCCTGATTTCCTGAAGTTAATTATTTTAAAGATTAGAAGTTGTTTCATGCTTTATACACATAATGTGTTCAAATGAAAAGGGTAGAACGATTTATGAATTATCACGATAGCAGCTCATTTGCATCGCATAATTAAAAGTATTATCAATATTCATACTCAGCATCACACTCAAACCCTGCCCAAAAATAATTCTGTGTTTTTACTCCCAATCAGAGATACTCCTGTTAAGTCAAATGCTGTGGCTGAGTGTTTGGGAGGAGCGTGACTACCTGTTTTCGGCAGCTTGAGGGAATAAGCCTTCCCACAGGGAGAGTAAAGACTGCCGTCTAGCAAATTAATTAATGAAGTGTAACTGTAAAAATTAACGTGATTTCTTACATTCCAACACACACAGTCAGATCTTATCGTTAATTCACGCACACGCACACGCACACACACACACACACAAACACACGTCAATTGTCTAATCCAGGTGAGGACTTTCCACATACATGATTGCTGTAGCTAAATAATAATGGTATACTTAGCCTAATACTAACAATAACCCCAGTAACCTAAAGCAAATGTTTTGGCTCTTTAAATATTTTAAAATAAGAGACAATTTCTGTTAAAAAAAGCAGTTAAAGAAGTGAGGACCAGTCCTCAATGGTAAACATTTTGGGTTTTGCTGTCATTGTAGGGACATTTGGTCCACACAAGACAAGGTACACGCACATACGCACACACCCATGCATGCACACACACACACACACACACACACACACACACACACACACACACACGTGTCACTATGTTTACTGTCAGCACCAATACATAATAATCATATATTACAGTTATGAGAACTAAATGATCTAAAATTGATTGATTTTGTATACTTTGTATTTCTCTGTGGCTAATAGAGGAGGCTAATGGAGGGAGCAGTGTAGGGTCGCGGCCTCCTCCCAGAACCAGAGAGGTTGTAATCAACGGCCAGACGGTCAAACTGAAATACTGCTTTACCTGTAAGATCTTCAGACCACCAAGAGCTTCCCACTGCAGCCTGTGTGACAACTGTGTGGGTAAGTTTTACATGCTGTTAAGATATCTCCACAAACAGTCACTGTAGGTGGAATAGTCTGATCTCAGGGAATTTCAGTGTGACACCATCTCACTGGATGTCACCATTCTAAGGAGTCAGCTTGACACATTTCTGACCTGCTGTTAACATTTCTGTTTAGTACTCTGGCAGTTTTTACAGTATTTAAAATGACTTACAGTTGATGTGTATGGGCCTTGCTCGAGCATCCAGTGGTCTCTGGTTGGTAGAGTCAGGATTTAGACCATCCATTATGTAATCCAGAGGCCAGATTCACAAAAACTAAGACAGGACCTGCAAAGATTCTTAATACAAATACTAGGAAGTTCATAAGAATGTAGTTGCAAATTCTGTAAAATATATTAATTATAATATAATAATTACAACATACAGTTGAATCCGGTTAATTGAACCACCGGTATATCTTATTCGAACCAAATTCTAAAGTACCGAATTAAATCCTATTATATACATGTACTTTTATTTGCTTATTTGGACCAAAATTCCTCTGAATAGGACCAAAGAACGTGAGAGAAAAAAAGTCACAAGTTACCACCTAGCGGATACAAAGCAGATCAGCGATTTATAGGAGGAAGTTGTGTTGACAAGAGCAAAACCAGCGGGAGTTGAACACGCCCACTACTTTCTTGATTTTGTTCAAGTGCAGTCCTTGAAGAGAACGCTTCAGATCACACTGGATAAGTTCTTCAAATGTTGACTGGAATTTAGTAAAAACTTTTTTTTACAGTATTATGCTTTGCATGCTAAGTATGTATACGTATACATTGTGTTGTAGATCATTTGGAAAAACTTGTTTGCAAATTTATTTTTCAATGAACAAAGTTGATAAGTAACAGTTGTTCTTGTTTGTACGTTTGCTATACGTGTATATCGCACAATAAAGTTTTAATAAACATTTAATATGTTGAATAAATTATAGCACGTCTTGTAACATGGGGCATGTTCGTTTAATCGGACCAGCCAGTTATTAGGACCAAAACGATCACGTCCCGATGTGGTCCGATTAACCGTAATCGACTGTATAATATTTATCTTACTTAATTACATAAGATTGAATTAGGCTGTGTGTAAATTTGAACAATGTTTAAAATAGGCTATATTAAAATATTCAGCAGGAGACCCATTTTGAATTTGTATTTACCATTATTTCTAGTCATGACAAGTCAAGTTTATTTATTGCACTTTTTACAATGGCGCATTGTCTCAAAGCAGCGTAACAGTATTAATTCAAATCAATTACATTTTATTTGTATAGCGCTTTTTACACTAGACATTGTCACAAAGCAGCTTTACATTTTTACATAAACATTGTCACAAATTACATTCTATTGTCCCTAATGAGCACGCCAAATGGCGACAGTGGTAAGGAAAACTCCCTGAGATTAACTATTATAAGGAAGAAACTTAAACCAAGACTTAAACAGGTACACAATTTCCTTGGAAGAGGTGTGAGGGATTATTTCAGTAATTAAAAAATAGCACATAAAAAACAGAGGTGCCTGTGCAAAAAAAACAGAACCAGGAGAGAAAAAACACAATTTGCCAATTCTTTCAGACATTCAGAAGACAAGTGTGAGGTTATCATAACGTAAACAAAACATTTAAGAAATAAAAACATCAAATCATCAAAATCAATAACACGTTTTTGTAATTGTTCATAAGGAACTACACTTCTCACAAACATCGGGATGTTTCATTATGGGAGATCATTTTGTGTCAACTTTAGTATCCACTCATTTTTTATTCTTAAGAAGCCGTTTAAAAAGAACAGCTGTTTGTAACTTTTTTTCTTAAGAACGAGCACACATTTAAGAAGAGCTTCTTTCTTAAGACACTTTTGCAAATTCAGTCCCAGATATTTAACCAATGAACCATCCTTGCCCATCACATGATTTACAATTGATACAATCCAATACGTTTGGTGTTGAGAGTCTTGCTTAGACTCAGTTTTGCTGAGATTTGAACCCTCAACCTTTATGAGCAAGAACAACTCAGTCATGAAGTGCTAGTTCACGCAAGCTAGCATAATTCAATCTCTGCAAAGTAGTGAGGCATGTACTACATACAAATCCTTTCTTGGGTTGGCACTCACTAGAGATACAAGGACTGTACAATGGAAATATACATGGATTTAATTTCCATGATCATGACACACAATGCCAGATGTTGATAGCATGGTGAAATGAATATAGCCATAGGCCTCAGGACAAGTGGAAACCTGTTTTCCAGAGTGATGAATCACACTCCACCACACAATGCCAATGAGATTTTATAGTAGTGAATTCCAACTGTCTTGCGATCTAAAGGCCATTTCCATAACTTATTTGACTTAAATGTATCTTCAGATTTTATGTTAAGCGAGTTTTTGATCAATTGCAAAGCTTCCCAGCACTAACTGCAATATTTAAAAAACAGCAGCTATTTAACCAAACATTTAAAAAGTATACTTGTCATTTTAAGGAGATGTAAAAATGTGGCTTAAGGAGTACTTTTGGAAATGGAGAGAGAGACTATTACTTCCCTGGTGGATAGTTTGGTAGATATATAAGTAAATAGGTAGATGAATGGATGGAAGGAAATGTGGTGGATAGAAACATTGACAGATGGATACATTTACATAGACAATTGCTTTGCCACTGACAGAGCTATTTGACACCCACAGAACTCGGAGTTTTTGAATGTGTATTGCAGAAAGGCACATGGCTTTTAATGCACCATGTTGAGCCCATATATTTGAGCATAAGCAGTAAATAGAGTTTGGGTGGGTGCTTTCACATATTTGCATTTATTGGACAGTGCACTGTACTTTTTGCTTGCCCTGGATGGATTCACAATTTTTATTTTTGTTATTATTGGTCTTTCTCACAAAAAGGTTGCTACCAACCCAAGGACAATCACCCTGCTATGGCTGGCCAGCAAAAAGAAGTGATCATATGTGAACATATGGCTTCCCATATTTTATAAACTACCAGCTGCCACTGAAACATAGATTGAGGGATAAAGAAGAAGAAACATATGAGCATAAATAGATCAATTAGATAGACAGAGAGATAGAGAGATAGATGAAGAACACAACTAAACTGTTATGTTCCTGACATTATCACAGTAACATCAGCCCTTTGTGAACCCTGTCCTAGAGAAGTGTTTATATTAACATTTGAAATATCCTTTAATTATTATTTACAGCCTTATTTTCATTCAACAATTCATGTTTCTGCGTCTGCCTAAACAGAGATATCTGGTCTTTCCCTGCAGAGCGCTTTGATCATCACTGCCCGTGGGTGGGTAACTGTGTGGGGAAACGGAACTACCGCTTCTTCTACCTGTTCATCCTCTCACTGTCCTTCCTCACCATCTTCATCTTCGCCTTTGTCATCACCCACGTCATCCTGAGTGAGTAACGCGTCCTACCCACGCTGACTACCACTCACACTTCAGCTCGCTCTCTGGTACAGATTCGCTTGTGCACACACTCACGTTGTGTGAGTTAAATAAGAAAGCTCATCTCAGCCTGCATATGTTGTACATTTATTCTGACCTTATTCGACATTTACATACTGCAACTATGTACGCAGCCTAAACGGCGACGCTGCTATTGTTTTTCCTCACTGTATATGATTTACGGTTGCTGTGATGTAGAGTTTTAGTTAAATATTAGTTAAATATTCAAGAACGGGGTGTGAGAAAGAGCAGCACTTATAACACTAGTCATTGATTATCTGTTGCCTTATAACACATTATTATCTTAAATCGCTTACTTTGAATATTCTTATTATTTAATGTTGCGGACTATCCTTAAACACTAGAATTGTTATTATTAACTTAGTTAAGTTTGTACTAATCGTAAAATTAAGTTAATAATAACAATGCTAGTATTTCATTTATCATCTAAGCCACCCAAATAGGATTGGTCTCTTTTTGAGTGTTGATCCTCCCAAGGTTATTTTCTGCTACATTCAGGGAGTTTTTTCTTTCCACTGTCGCTCTAAGCTTGCTCAATTTAGATTGGCTTTTTTAAGATAATATAATATTGTGAAGATGTTTTGAGACAATGCATCATTGTAATTTCTTTGCTATATAAGCATTTGACTCTGACTTTGAATAACATCTAGAATGTGCTAGGGTTGCAGAAAGGTGCTGCTTGACCTCTAAATGAGCAAATAAAATGTGGGACTGGAAAGGAAATGCTTCCACAGATGCAACAGGAAGAAACCCTGAAAACATTCAGACACAAAGGTGAAAACTCTTGTGCTCTAGTTGAACCAGATAGTGATGCATAGCACCAGTGCAAAAGTGAAGAAGTTATGAAATCTTGTTTAAGCTGATCAATTTCTTTCTGCTTTCTTCCTTCTTTGTGAGCAAGGAAAGGTTAACATTTGCATTAGAAGTGTCATGCAAACAGACACACTGTCAGTTCACTCTAGAACCTTTATGTTTCCTACAGGATCCAACCAGACCGGGTTCCTCAGCGCCCTTAAAGACAGCCCAGCTAGATATCCTTTTGTGTGTGTGTGTGTGTGGGTGTATGTTGAAGAGAGTGTGACGATACATGCTAACAATCTATTTCTGGATTTAACGCCTCCAAACCCCAATGACAAAGAGCAATGTCAGCCAGCAGGTTTGAGCTAACATCTACCACCAAAATACCCCTTGTCTATGTGTTTATGAAAAAAATAAGCAATATAGAGTTGAAATTGCACTGGGAGTATGGGAGAGATTAATTCTTTAATACTTTTCGTTACTGATGAAGCCCCCCACTGCTCAGTTCATTATCAGAAGTCCACCTGCTGTTTTCAGTAAATTATCAACTTGTCAGGCATCAGTTACTGCCTAATGATACACAGTCGGACGACAGCTGTGTCTCAGTTCACATACTTATGAATTGATCTAGATTATTTTGACTGATGTACACAATGGGATAAAACATTAATCAAGCAGTACAGCAAAAAGTTCCAGAGAGACATCTGTCTTGACAGAATTGTGGATTGATGGAAGCCTTTGCCTCAAAATTGTACAGTCGTTGGCTTTCTGTCACCATGTCTTGGTGTAGATCATGGTGGGAACAGACATGTTAGCCCATGGCATGTTAGTCCAGAATGTTTTCTCCAGCCGTGAATACAGTGTTAAGATGCCAGAATTAAGATTGGGATACGTTATAAGTCCAGTATACTGTATATCTTAGTGCAGTCTATATTATAT
>JAUZST010055304.1:0-24073 GCA_034779995.1 Parotocinclus haroldoi | reverse complement strand
TCATAAACGATTGAAACCTGCGCGCGCCACGACGTTGCACAACCAACCCAGCGTGACCGAAACCTACAGTGACATATTGGATTGGATTGAATTGGATTAACCGTCCAGTCGCGGCCCGACTCTCGGTCACTTGATGGATCATCAAGTAATCGCAACACATTTCTGTCTTTCATCCATGTGATCCATGTAGTATTTCATCAGGATAGTGGAGTAGTTTGCCGTTGCTTTCTCCACCCCTCCCCATTTATCCGGGCTTGGGACCAGCGCGCAGCTGTTTCCAGTTACACTGCTGGGGTGTTTGCATACACAAGTCATTGACAATTTAGAGACGCCAATTTACCTAACACGCATGTCTTTGTACTGTGGGAGGAAACCAGAGTACCCGGAGTAAACCCACACAGACACTGGGGAGGACATGCAGACTCCACACAGAAAGAACCCAAGCCGCTCCACCCAGGGATTGAACCTTCACCCGGGGGTTGAATCCTTCTTGTTGTGTTGTCAGTGCCAATTTAGCGTAATCAATTAACCTAATGCATGCCTTTGAACTGTGGGAACTGTGGGAGGAGATGCACGAAAGGGCCCAGGGCCACTCCAACTAGGGATTTCACCCAGGACTGTCTTGCTGTGATGCGGCCATGCTACCCTCCATGTTTTGTTTGTTTGGCTACTTTAACGTCGCTTATCAGCATCAGTGGCCATCCAGCGACACGCACAAGGTTACATCTATACACAAGTTCATACACACACAAGTCAATGACAATTTAGAGACACCAATTCACCTAACGCGCATGTCTTTGGACTGTGGGAGGAAACCGGGATACCCGGAGTAGACCCACACAGACACGGGGAGAACATGTTCTGGTATGTTGATGCTGGTGCATTACCACTCGAGTAGTTTTAGTTCAGCTCCTTCAGTTGCCTTGTTTTACCTGAGAACATTTAGCGCTTGCAGGTTTGTGTTTTTGTTTTACAGCCAGTTTTAGCTCCTTTGGTCAGTAACTGGCTTGTGCCCTCAAAGCGTTGCTAGCTTTAATTTTAGGAACTCATTTCGTTAGTACAGTGTAGCAGTATATCTGGCTTTTGTACTATAGAGGTACATGCCATTTTAAGACAGGAAGTTGATAAACAAACATCTAGCAGAAATCATATTCTGAGTTTTCCCAGGCAAGGGATAAACAGGACATCACATACTCTCACATTTACAGTATGTAGCAGACGCCCTTATCCAGAGCGATTTACAGAAGCGCTTTAAGACATCAGTAACATAATCCATTCTTAATAATCAGGAATCTAAACAAGAATACACCTCTGAAACTGTAAAGGTTGTGAGATTTCTTTTGTAAGACCACAAGAGAAAGAGAAATAATAATAACAATAGAGACTTTATTTTATTTGATTCTACTGTTATTTCTGTTTTTATTGTATCCTATTTTATCGTGTAATTCACGTTTGTTATACTTTCTTTTTGTACTTTTTATTTGTATGTTCTTTGTTTTGTACCCAAACTTTTGGCAATACAAATATATTTGTCATGCCAATAAAGCTTTTAAATTGAAATAGAAAGAAAAAAAAAAGAGGGGAGTGTTAGGTGAGATAAGTACAGAATAAATGGGTCTTCAAGCGGCATTAGCAGATAGCCAGAGACTCAGCTGTTCGAACATTGAGGGGAAGTTCATTCCACCGCTTAGGAACCAAAACAAGAGTCTAGATGAATGCCTTCCTCGTTCCCTCAGAGACAGGGCGAGCAGTCGAGCAGTGCTAGAGGATCAGAGTGTGATAAGTGGTGCAAAGCAGGAGGGTGCAAGTCCATTTTCCCATGCTGAATGAGAAATGCATAACTCGTGGCAGTAGTGATGATCCCTGGCAAATTGCAACCATTTCACACTTTCAACACTTCTATAAATTGGATTTTAAATATGCTTCAGGTGCCCAACCGTAGTTTAATGTTAGTGCTGAAGAATGTCTGAAAGTACACACTACAATACTTTCCTGCACCAAGACTAGGGAGACATGGCAATAGTGGGTGTAGCTTTAAGCACATTTACTACACACTATGCTCTAGAGAGAATCCATTAAAGACCAGGTTTCCCCAGCATAACTGAGTGTACCTGCACATGGGACAGAGATACAGGCTTCAGCCTGAGATTTCAGACTGGCGCTTCTCCCCCTTTTGTTAAACCTGTTCAAATCTTGAACGCCCTAGTGCACGTCTTGGTAGTTTATATACACTGCGAACAAAGATTGCAGCGCAAGCTTTCCAGGTTTACTACACAGAACACACCCGCCCCACTACAGCTCCTAACCCAAAGGGGGAACAGCAGGAGTCATTCTTGGTGTGCTGCGGGCTACTCGTGTGCAAAAGCAGAGTCGCATGCAGGTTAGACCTCTGACACAAAGTACTGTAACGTTGCCCTTCCCTTAGAAATTACGCTTGACATCCACTTCAAGAGAGCCATCACCAATAACGGGTCATGTTGAGATATTTATTAGCATTTCCAGATATTAAAAAAAAAAACCCAGTTAAGTCTACAAGCTGTGGCATTAGACAGTATGTACATCCCGAGTGGCAAGCGTCGCCTTCTCACTGGCAGCAGCTGGTACCACAGGAGTCCCCCTTGCACACGCATCCAGAAGCACACTTACTGCAGCTGGCTGGACAGCAAGAGCAGCAACCTGTTAAAGGAAAGAAGGTTAGGATGTACATGGGTGCAAATTAAAAAGGAATTTTAAATACAATGGTTAAATTGGGGGATATTTCACTTTGAAGTACACCCCAATGTGTGAGAGCAGTATAAAAAAAAAGGAATTTCACTGCTCACATATGGGAATATCCCAAAAATCATGGGAGCAGGGTTATAGGGTCAAAAGTATAGACAAGCAGCAGGAACACGATCCAAATGAGCCAAACGCCAATACATGCCACCTCGCATCCCAATAAATCATGGATCTGTATAACATTTTGTCCAAATGTATTGCAGAGGGCATGAACCAGTGAATTTGGGATGATGGCGTCATTGGCTGCTGTAAATTTGTATTGGTTTTAAAATTCAAAACTCAGTTGGCGCAAAAACAAACAGTTGCACTTGTATACAAGTTAAGCCACTTGTCTAAGGTTACATAACCTGCTTACAAAGAGCATGAGGGACAGCAATGTGTTTTAAACAGGTCTGATGTAGAGACTGTAAACCAGCTTTAGAGTAGCAGATGATTTTTCTTGTGTCCATGTTGAACAAGTAAAATTTGCAGAGAGTTCTTCAAGACCCATACATACGGTAAACAAACATTTACATGGGACCTTCAAACTAATGAGAGCTTTACCTACACAGTTAGGAACTCCCTGGTGAATAAACAAAAATGGGGGGGTGTAGGTAATGATCAAATTGCCACTGCTTGGTTCATGAGCAGCACCCGGAACTCAAGCCAGGATGTCTGCTACATCCCCGAAATGCAAAAGAGTGAACGTGTAGTCTTTTCAGACACCCTTATCAGGAGCATTTGCAAGTCCTCCAACCCATGCTCAAGGACCAGCGGCAGCTTGACCAACCATAAACACCCCCCCCGCCACAGGTCAGTACCTTAACCAGCAGAATGAAATTTTAAAAAAGGAACTCACTTTTCTTGCAAGATGTACATTTGCAGTTTGTGCATTTGCAAGATGCACCACAGCTGCACGATCCACCTGGAGAAAACAGAAACACAAATGCGTCACTCGCAAGCACGAAACATGAGCACAACCAAGAGGAGTAAACAGCACAGCTTTCAGACTCACCCTTAGCACAATCACAGGGATCCATGTCTTCAGTCAAAAGGTTTCTTTGCAGTTCCGGAAACGTCTCAAAGTCAGATCTTCGCTGTAGAAAGCTGAATGTAGTGAGAAAGCGCGCAGGTGCTGAATTTATAGCTCAGGTTGTGCAGCACGAGCGCAAAAAGCAGAAGCTCCGCCCACCGTTCAGTGCACACGGCCTGAGACTCATTCACCAAATCACATAGTCACTCAGACTGGGTGCAAACCATCAACAATAATTATGCACGCGCCACTTAATATTAGCATTTTTATATCGTTAGATTTTTTTTTTTTTAATGCTCATTATAGCCTATGCTTTTCAAAATTACACCTGACAACGATTAATTTGGTGTCACCTTTTCGTGAGGTTTCAGGAACCTATAAACTGTGTTTAAGCGACAAAATAAATGATTCGTTTAATGAAATAGATTTGCGTATTGGGTAAATATTGATGAAATGTTTCCTTAGCGTATAAGAAAATAAAGCACACATTTTGGAAGCGTCTTCTGTTTATTAAAACACTTTAATACAAATTAAGGTTAACAAACTGCTGTTAAGATACATATGGGGGTTTTGTAATTAAGCTTTAGTTTCAGGACAGGTACGTGCTCTGTATGAGCGATATGCTGTTTGCACACGGTGCTGTGGTTCTGCACTCGGAACGCGGAGTCTCCCAGCGGGAAACAAAATAAACACAATAAGAGTTTTGCACCCGCTCAGACCTCCGACTGTCGCGAGGATACAGTCACGTGTGACGAGTGCAGCGTCTATTCACAGGGAGAAACAACATTTAGGTTTGAGAGCAAAACCATGATTTAGGCAAAAAAAAAAGGACACACGACATAACAACCTTTATTTTGCTTGATTTGATCTCCACATTCTCTTTTCGCTATATATATATATATATATTTTTTTTTTACACACTAAACCTTTTTAAATATTACTAGCTGCTTACAGGTGTCACGATGAGATCTTGTCGGACAGCCGTCACCCAGGGCACCTCCCCTTCTAGCGTCTTCTCCGTTCTTCTTCCACCTTTTCCGACTGGCCTGCGGGTGGCGCTCCTGCCACCCATCTTCTTCTCCTATATATACTGCTCCCCTGCTCTTCTTCCTGGCCGGTTATTATGGCCCCATGCTTCTATTCTTCCATGCTTCCTTATCCTTGCTACGCGTGGCTTCCTCCTTCCTCCACTCTTCTGCCTTCCAATTTCCAGATCCCCTTACCCTAGTCCCTACCTCCTTAGTCTTGTTTGTGCAACCGCTTATTAGGTGCTGTTTTCCGTTACCCCCGGATTCCAGCGTTACAACAGGGGCAACCTGGACGGCTAAAAGACTGATTTTTCTTTGTTATTCTAATATATTTGAATTATTATGACCTCATTGGTGAACCGATGTTGATCTGAAGGTCGTTGGCAGACATGGGGAGAACATGCAAACTCCACCCAGGACACGAACTGGTTTTCTGGAGAGAAGCACAGCTCCATCACATCTATTTTCGATGAACACCGTTACTGAGACGTGATCCTACACCAGCGAGAGGGTGTGGTCGCCTAGTGGGTAAGACACAGGACTGTGAATCAGAAGGTCCAAGCTGCCACAGTTAGGCCTTTGAGAAAGGCCCTTAATCCAGCATTGCTTGGATTGTAAGACTGTTGAAAGTCGCTCTGGATAAGGGCGTCTGCTAAATGCTGTAAATGTAACAGAGCGAATCTGCGCAGCCGTGACTGCAAAGCCGTCAGTTTGCGATATTTTGTCCAGTCGCAATCACCGTGAGCCGTCCCTGAGTGTCATCAGTAAATCAAATCTCTGTCGTGGGTCCAGAATAAGCTCTTTATTTTCATTTCTTACAAATATATATTCCACCCCCGATCCGAACACATGGTGGCTCAGAGCTCACAGGCTTCGGAAAGAAATCGCCTTGTTTTGAAACAGAAGGACTTTTCTAAATACGGACTCAGAGCCATAAAGCAATTCATTTCGTTTATTACGAATTGGCTCTAAATTAATCCGAGATTGAAAAAATGCTAATAAAGACGAAGAGCCGTGGGTCGGCGGTGCGAACCCATAAACAAGCTCGGCGGCACGGAGCATCGCCACATCTATATTTCATTTCTGATTAAATTCCGGGACCCCGTATGAAGATTGCTCTCAGCTCTTTTCCCCTTCCGGGATATTCATAATTGATTTGGATCCGGCACAGACGATATTTCTGTGTTAAGATCATTTCGAAGGCCAGACTTCAGTTCCTGCGTGCATCCACGATGCGTTCAGCCATAAATATTGATGCTTTATACGAATTTCGCGCTTACACACCTCACTTACATGTCTACGAAGCCCACACGCTCCACCGGTGCCCCGGTATAGCCTGGAACCTGCAAAGCTAAAGCGGGGTGTGTCGGGGATCCCCCGGGTTGGGGGCACGTCAGATAAATCGCCTTTATCAGAAACGTGCTTAAAGTGCGGATCATCCGCTTGGGTTTCTGTCAAATCTCGAACTGCAGAGGGTGAAAAAACATGTTTGTATTTAGCGATCAAACGATGGTTAGCACTCCTAGGCCAATGTGGCAAAAAGCGTGAAAAGAAAAGTTCAGAAAGAAAGAGAAGCGTTTTATCGTTAAAGCGAGATGAGTAAACTTTCGCCTAAGCAACAGGAGGCCATGTTGTGTTTTGCTGAAACTTTTTTTTTTTTTTTACCTGGTTCAAATTTGGTTAAAGTGATTTAAGCAGGGAATAAAACCAAAGTGTAACGTTTGCAGCCATGAGAACGGAAGCCGAACTCGTTGTGTCTTCGACAGAACTTTTAGGAGTGCCCCGAGTCTGGAGAATTTTCTTAAATGATTTGAGTATGAAATCCTTTTCCTTGCTCTTTAAAGCAGGTAAAGAGACACTTCAAAATCGGAGGTTTACAAGACGTCTTTAACCAGCCAAAACACCCTTTTTCAGTAAATCTTTCCCGTTTTGGCTCAAATTGACCACCCGAATAAATTCACAGTCTGTCGTTGTGCCTGCTTTGCCCCACACCGGCCTCTGATTTGTGCCAGCGCATCACATTTTCTCCCTTTAATAGACTTCCTGTATTTACGTCTTAAAAAACCTGACCTAGTTTGTCCTAATTTGCCAGTAATTGGTCCATATTTAATGAATTGGTCCTGCAGCCACCTCCTGTCTGTACAGATCAGAATATTTGTCCTGTTAAAGTCGTTTTGAAGGACTCAAGTGAAGAAATAATGATGATGATGACGATGACGTTTTATTCTTTGTCTGAATGAAAACCAGATGGTCCTGCTGTCATGCCCTTGAGTAGCGTCCTTCGAAAGGACAATCAGCGGTGTGTGTGTGTGTGTGTGTTTGAGGTGCTAAAAACAAAAATAAATAGGTCACATTCACTTATTCTACAAAAAATATAGAAAGTTTGAGTCATTTATGCATCACACATCATTAACAGTGTTTCCTAGTGACATAAAACACCTGTGTTAGGTCAATTGTTGTCTCTAAAGTTACCCAGTGTGAGAGACTGAACCTCAGTGCCTCGTGATGGACTGGTTTGGATTTTTGCCCCGAGGCGCAGGCGTCAGCGTGCCCTAGAACATTGCCAGGTTATTGCCCGGTTGATGCCCAGTCCACCCAGCTGCACCACCCAGTCATCCTGGAGTCTTTATATGAGCAATAATAACTCATCTAAGTGTCAATATAAGACTATAATTGAGTTTTGACACAGTTTTCAGCTTTTTTTTTCTTTTCGATTTAACACCTCGCAAATAAATCAGGATTGACAGACGACCCGGGCTTTCACAGATTTTTTTTTTTAAATGTTTTTTTTTTTTTGGCTCTGCTTCATTATGAAAGCGTTCCAATTAGGACACATCAGAACATGAGCAGCAGCTCATCCAGAACGAGTTACATGAGCGATGATCAGAGCGGACGCTCTTCCTCAAAAGAGTGTTTATCGTACAGTTATGAGAAAAAGATGTTAGGTTCTGCGCACACATCGTAATATGTTAACAAAAACATTCTCCCATTTCCATCCCGCCCATCAGGTCCAAATCCAAAATGGCATTCCATAAATACATGAATATTATAATTATTAATCTATCTACTCTAATCTACTGGCTTTATCTGGCTCAAAAGTCAAAGTCAGATTTATTTCTATAGAGCTTTTTATAACGGAGCATCGACTCAGGGCAGCTACAAAACTTAAAAGCCCAGTCCCAAACTGACCAAGCCTAGCACGACAGCGGAAAGGAAAAACTCCCTGAATAAAGAAGGAAGAAGGAACCAAGACTGAAAAAAGGACCCGACCTGCTTGGGCGGTCCAATTATAGTTCATATTTACCCCCAAACTGCCCTTGTTAAGCTTATTTGAACCCCATTTTGTCCTGATTTGTCCTGGACCACACCTTATTTGCTCATATGTCCCCCAGTATGATCCACATTGTGCTCATACAGACCCTGATATATGATTATCTGGATAATATTGGGACCTAATTACCTATTTCATCCATATTTGGCTTATATAATTATAAAATAATCCAAAAATGGTTCATACCAAGGTCTAATATCTAGTATTTCAGAATATTTACTTCTATCACTGAATCATATTTACACAACAAATGTGCATATTTCCATACTATTTTGTCCTATTCCCTTATCTTAACTTTTTATTTTGCTTATCTTGGAACAATTCGGTCCATAGTCGCCTCGCATTTGTTAATTCTGTCCTTGATCCAAACCTTTTTATAGACTTACTTCCATTGCATATTTTACCCTGAGCTCTGGCACGTTTTGCTCCAGAATCTCTCCAAAATGTTGATTATAATGACACTATTTTATACCAATCTGGACCCATTCTGGTCCCTTAATTTGTCCAAACCTGACTCTTATTAATCTAACGGGCCGAGGAGGAAATTATAGGCACTTAAAGCGAGCTGGAGGCAGTGAGACGTGAATCAGTGGGTGATAAGCTGCTGATATGAAATTAGACAAAACCACAAGGGTGTGAGAGGCGAGGGTTCAGGATAGTGACTATGGAGAAGGGTCAAAACTGGGCAAGAATGAAAGAAAAAAGGAAATTAAAAAATAAAGAGAGAAGGAAAAAAGAAAGAAAGAAAGAAAGGAATGAAGAAAAGAAGAAAGAAAGAAAGAAAGATGGAAAAAAGAGGGTAAAGGGAACGCTAAAAAAGAAAGCAAGAAAGAAAAAAGGACGGAAGAGGAAAAAGAAAACAATAAATAAATGCTAGAGTACAGAAAGGATGAATAAAAGAAAGAAAAAGAGAAAGAAAGAAATATAGAAAGACAGAAGGGAAACTTCTGATAATTCCGAACACGATTGATTTAATTGAGAACCGAGACAAACCCCCCCAAAAACGTTTGTTTTGTATAAGGCTGGCATTACGGTCCCAGCCATAAACACCGTCTACAACAAACAAAAAGGACCAGTATGGAAACCATGAATAAATAACGAGCATGGTTTGAACGTTTTGATTAAGACGGTTACAAACATACGGCCCGAGCTCCGATCTTTCATTCTGTAAACACTCCAGACTTTAAAAAGCCTCCTCACACCAATTCGATTGCGATTTTTGGTGCCGTTCAGGCTCTCCCCGTCTGCACGTTGGGCGCATTTCATTATCCGAGCGCAGTTTTACATGTTTGATTTAATCTGCCCCAAGGCAAGGCCTCCAACCCGAATAAATCAGCACTGAAAAACAGGACATGATGTGGTAAATAAATAATACGGCACGCTGTTTAACATGGACTCCCATCGCTCGCCGCTCGTCCGGCTCAAAAGCGTCTCGTTTCATGCGTGCAGCTTTGTAATTGAATCTAATTATTTGTACCTGTTCCTACCCCGCGCCCGCTCTGATAAGTGCACTTAGGGGACGGCCCATGAAATATTCAGGTTTTTTTTTTTTGGAGCTATTTTGGATTTGCTGAATTAAGTATTTGGTCGTATGTTCTCGCTGCCTTTGGGGCATGAAATGGAGAGGAAAGGAGGGAAGTCAGGAGGGCACCTCAGAATGTGACCTTGGAATACGATTCTACTGATGGGATTAGATCCATGGATCAGTGGCAGGACAGGAACTGTCCAACATGGGCATTAAACTGGCATCTGTACCCACGTCTGCTCTTATGAGAATCCTTCCACCAGATCTAGGAGAGCCTCTGAAGCCATTTGTGTCCGTGCAGTGAACAAAGCATTGGGACCTGATGATTGATCCACGTCGCCATTCAACCCAAATCTCTAGGGTGGCATTGAGACCAGGCCTCTGTGGGTCCACCTAAAAATCTGATTGTGCACTTGCACTGCATTAAAGGCATTTGTTTAAAGGTTTATAAATAGAATAGAATAGAGCGCAGAGGGCTCGGTGCTCGTTGATTTTCTGAAGAAAAATGTTTGGCATAGCTGTGATACGTCCTTCTGGTGGAACCCATCACCCTGGTGAAGGCTTCCACTGCTCCAGAGTCCAGTGGGCAGTGTTTTATACCACTGCAGGGCAGAGTCACGGGGCGACACTAACAGCCTGAATGTCATGTCTTGTCCCTGTTTGGTTCCCTACACCTGTTAGCAGTGGGCAGGGCCGACACACCTGAACTTGTTGATGGAGAAGGATAACCCAGCCTTCTAAATGCTTTTGGGTTCTTCAGTTAATTTGTTTGAGGAGTCCTGGCGGCAGAGTGAAACTGTGGGTTGATGAATTCCCAGCGAAAGTATTTGGTGGCAGAGGAGAGCTCTCCGGTGTCGTCTCCTGTTTCTCCTAAAACCCGTAATAGCTTCTCCTCACCAGTTACACCACCTTTGTTTTCTGATGCAATCTTCTGTAAGGACGCAGATTAGCCAGAGGCTCGATTTAAATTCTGACTCTACTGCAAAGCTAAAACGGTTCTGGACTGTTCTCTGAGAAAGGCTTCATGCCGGAAGGCTTTTAAACAAACTACAAACAGAGCAAACTAACTGTGCATCGACCAAGCGGCCTGGGAAAAAAAAAGCCATAGACCTGCATGTACGATACAGTCCGAATGTCTGAGTAATCATTATTCAAAAAACTTTACGTTTAGGCTTGTATAACCTGGAAGAAACCGAAGAAGCTGAGTAAATGAAAACCCTTGACCACACACAAAAAAATGCAGAGAACATCTGGAAGAAACCAAGAAGAGATTGGAAAGGATCTGATGGAACCAGTGAAAATACTCGAACATAACCCTGGAACGTGCAGGAAAAACTCTCCAGAAATAAGCCTGGAAGAAACCGACAGAGGACCAGAAGGAACTAGGGAGTTTGGAGGAAGCTCACAGTGGACTGAGTCAAACCTATAGACATGGAAGATCCTCATAAAAGAACCGGATGATTTAGGGGACCCAGAGAATGTCATGAAAACTTGGAGAAAACCTACAGAGGATATGAAGGAACAGCCCACAGTGGATCTAGAGGAACCAATGGGCATGATGGAAACTTGCAAAGCACCTGGACGATGTAGTGGGAATGGAGAACATGTAAAACCTTTTGATCAATTTGAGAACCTGGAGGAAGCCTACTGCAGATTTGATCCAGCCAACAGACATGAAAGAAACTCATAAAGACCCTGGAGGAACCAGAGGACTTAGAGGAACCAGAGAGCACCATAACTGAAGAAACTGCAGGAAAATCACAGACGACCAGAAGGAACTGGACAAGCTGAAGAAAGCTCACAGTGGATCGGGAAGAGCCAACAGATCTGAAGCAAAGCTGCAAAGTACTGTGCCTCAAGGAACCCGAGGACCTGAAGGAAGAGGAGTTCGGCTTGCGTGGACGGACTCGACCTGAAGCGATCTGCTGCTGTAACAAGTCGCTTCATCACTTTGGGATCGCTCCAGGAGACGCTCCAGGAAATTGAGGACAATCACGTTATGAGGAGCCTGCCCTGTTTCTGGGCTCTCGATAAATCAGCAGCTTCATGAAACAGCACGGAGACACTCGAGGTCTGGATCAGGACCAAATGACGAGCAACTAACAGATGTCTACGGGCCGAGCAGAGACGTCTCAGAGCCTCAGAGGACCGCAGACACTGGAAGCGAGGAGTGAGGGGGAAACTAAAACGGAAATCATGGCCGGTGGAGGTAGAGAATATGGGAGACCTTATTATAGAGCTGCACAACATCTGCTAAAACAAACTTAAATAAAAGTAAAACCAAGTATTTACAGCAATTCATACTAGAGGATCATCTGGGAAGCTTCCATCTTGCTGCTTCCCAGAGCTTTAAAGTCGATAAATGTACAGGGTTATGGACGCACAGGCTTTTCGAGTCACCAGCTGAACAAATGCACAGGGAGAACATGCAAACTCCAAACCAGGAATCTATGCACCACTATGGTCTTGTCACAAGAACAGATGCCCTGTAATGCACCTGAGATCATAGCTCTCCAGAGGTGGGTTATGAGGCAGCCAATAGCCAGGCTGGCGAGCCATAACATGGGTATGGGCATCTGGTTTGTGTGCCACCTGTGATGAGGATAACCAGATGACATGTTTCCAGTCGTAAACAGTCTAATCTCTGTCTGTTTGCCAACTGTACCCAGGCATTTTTGCAAGCAGATGTGTGAGCTTACCTCTTGCGTGCCTCTGCTCTGTTTGTTCATGGTATGCCGTTCCCTGAGGGGTATTCTTTCAGAAATTAGCGGTGAAGGACTTCTAGAAGTAATTCTCGCATAATTTCTGGCAGCGGAGCACATCGTCCCTGTTTGCCAGTTCCATCTTTCTGAGGAGGGTTTCTTGTAGACTTGGATTTGTGCCACGCATGACCATACGCATCAATGTCCCTGCTGGTCCACCTTTTTCTTTCACACTACGGCCTTTGGCGCGCCCAAGTGCAATTTCTGTTTTTTGCCGTCCGCTTTTCCAAACACTGATTTAACGCACTGTACCACCTTTTCCCAACTTATGAACCCCGCTGCACACCCTACATGTATTTATAGCCCCATCATCCACATGCAGTGCCACCTGCAGGCGCCTGAAGGTACTCCACCCTACTACGACTCATGTTTTGCAGGGAGAATTCATGTCCGTTGATCTGCCAAATATAGAGACGTTTCACATCCAAAGTAGGAACATAAATAGTTCCAGTTTATGCCTGGTTAAACAGATCAATCATGTAACTGGCAAATCTTAAAAGTTCGGCACGCTAGGTGTTTACGGCAAAGCCGGAATCACAGGAAGGTGAAAATGTTTATACCGCTAGCGCAGCGGAACCCGGGCTGGCCGCTGGTTTTACGGCTTCATTAGTCGTCAGGCGGTGTGCCGCGATGTTTGCGATGAATAATAGATGACATTTTGAAGGTCATTAAAGGGAAACGCAGGGGGAAACCACAGCGTACGTATCACGTGCCAAGCGCTGGCAGATTAACAATGCCACACACTACAGGCAAGCTGGGGATCATTAGTCAAACACTCCAGCAGGGCCATCTGTGGTACACCCTGACAAATGTCCCCCTCTTTTGTCGTAAGGACGTGCGACTCGGAATTAATTCCCCTTTTTTGATCCCGTTTCTCGGAGCTGATTTATGTGTCACTCAGGTATTTGTCTCGCTGTATTAGGGGGGCGTGACAGGGCGAGGGAGGCTTTTAGACGTTCAGCAAAGGGTCGAGGACAAAGAGAACAGGCCGTGTTGGGAGACTGAAGTCTAAAATCTGACATACATGGGTACAGGAGAAAGGTATCAGAAAAACTGTGGGATATCTGAAATATCCACATGGATTTCCAAACCATCTCTGAGACAGAATCCCCAAAGCGGGTCCTGGAACTGCCCTGGGGTCCAGAAGGCAGTACTCTGGCATGAAACCTCATTCCTGACACTTGCTTTGGTCACGACCCAAATACCTTCCATATTTTCCATTTCCAAGTTTGTAAATGAATCTTGTACGAATCTGAATTGGTAAAGTCTGAGTTTGTAGATCATGAGCAGCTCGGTCGGGTTTAAGATCCGGACTTAACAGATCCATGAATGAAGCTCTGATCAGCCGGGGACGGGGTTTAATGAAAGACGGCGAGTTTAAACATCATGCTGGAGAAAATCAGAAAGAAAAGAAGGAGCTGCTGATGCTGTATAACCCTCCCGTAACATTTCTGACTGATCCCTAAAATCAAAACCAGCTACAAGATCAGTCACTTCATTTTGTTTCACGGGACTAAAACTGATCTTTAGCGTCGCTGCTCTTTGGTCGAGCCGTGACTCAGTTAAGGAAAACAGTTGGAAGAAAGGGCAAAATAAATAACGACGGAATAAAACGGCGGAATAAAAAAGAAGACAAAGCAAATAGTAAACTTAAGTAAAGGTGAGAGGTGAGATTAAAGAAAATTGGGGGAAAAAAACAACCAAAACAACCAAGAAAGAAAAAAACAACAAAGTAAGAAAGTAAGAAATTAAAGTGGTGATAAAGAAAAAAAACAGTTTGGCAAACAAAATGGCAAAAAAATTACTTGAGTAAAAAAGACAAACAGAAAAAAGAAAGTGCGATAAAAGGTAAACGGAAAGAAAACAGCCATTGTAAAGCAAAGGAATAGAGTAAAGAGAAAAGGAAGAGTGAAACAATGAAAGAAATAACAGGGGAAATGTTTCTATGTTTATTTGTCCAACCATGATGTTGCTGCTTTGTAATGGCTGGCCTTGTTTCTTTCAACCAATCAGATCGCAGGATCATATATCTCTCTCTCTATATATATATAATAAATAGCTATAATAATAATGGGTTCACAAACTTTCTAGCACCGCTGTGCAGAGAGACTGGTAGACACGTGTGTGTGTGTGTGTGTGTGTGTGTGTGTGTGTGTGTGTGTCCAAAACGACACCTTACAGGCACAGTTTCTGATTAGAGCGTTAAAGAGCTTGGTGAAACCTTGTTCTTTTTGTGATTTTTGATTATTTTTAAGATTCCCTCGTTGAGAGGTGTAGATGAAAGCCTCTGATCAGTGTGAAAGGGGGGCGCGTTCGCACCTCTGCAGGTGTTTAAGATTCACACTGGAAGGCAGGGATAAAAGTACGATCTCATTAGCCAGGCTTTTTAATCGGGAGACTTAACACCGCCGATTATGAAACCATGAGTTCCATCGGGTGGATGGTGAAAAACGGCGCTGCTCGTCTCCTCGCTGAGGTGAAAAGAGAGTGTTTGTTAAGAGCCCTATTTTTAGTTTGGTCTAAAACGACACAGGGTTTGGAATTAAGAGTAACAAAGCTCGTAACAATCTGAGGGAGGGGAGGACGGGACGAGAGCCATCCCTTGATGCTGCCAGTCTGGGAGCCAGGTGGACCGTGTTTCTACCAGCACCATGCTTCACGCTGGACCTGCTTCAAAGCTATTCTGAGTTGCTTTGTGATTTTTTTGGATGATCCCCAGGAGTTCCCTAATAGAAAATTGGCAAAAAATATAAAAGTATTTTAAAAGATAAAAGTGTAGGAAAAGGAAAAAGGGACAACGTTTTAAACAAAAGAAGAAAGTAAAGAAAGAGATGAAATTAGAAATGCAGAAGAGGAGAAATGATGGGAAGAGAAAAGGAAAAAAAAAACAGAAAAGACAAGAAGAAATTAAAAGAAGAAAAAGTAGACAACGATAAGATTCTTTTTTCAAAAATGGGAAAAATGTAAGAAAGAAAGAAAGAAGGGAGAAAAAACGTAAAGAACTAAAGGGGGAATAAAAAAAATGACAAAGCAAGCTGCAGAATAAAAAAGAGGAACAAAAACGTTGAGGAATAAGAAATAAAGAGGATGAGAAGGGAAGGGAAGAAAAAAACGTAAAAAGAGAATTCAGAAAGAAAGGATGAAATGAATCCTAAGTAAGAATCATTTTGAAAATGCAAGAAACAAAAAGCTGAGTGAAGAAAAATAGTTTGGAAAAAGGACAAAAGATGAACGGAATAAACAAGAGGCAGAGAAAAGAAACAGGAAAATGTGAGAAAAGGAAACAAAGGAAAAATCAACAGTTTTAAATGCAAAGAAGAATAAAAAAAATATAGAGTACGATAAAGGAAGGAAAAAAGAAAGAAAAACATTTCAAAAAAGGGGAAAATAAGAAAGAGAAACATATCTAAAAAAAATCTACAGAGTAAAAAAGAGACAAAGACAAAAATAAAAGAGGTGGGATAAAAGGAAAACGGGGGAAACATTTTAAATAAAAGAAATAGAGTAAAGAAAAAAGAAAGAAATAATAGTAATGATTTATTAAATAGACAAAACTGAATAAAAATAGTTTGGATAAAAGGACAAAGAAGGAACGGAAAAAAGAGACAGTGAGAAAAATAAACAAGAAAGAGTCATACAATTAAAAGGAATTAAATAATAATAAAAGGTTATGAAACAAAAATGGAGAAGGAAGACATACAGTTGGAAGGAAGCATGAAGTAAATATTGACAGTGCTTGGACTGTCCCAGGCGTGTCTGAGGGAGGAGCGACGAATGGAGAGATCATCTGTCGGTGTTATAAAACGCTCACCCTGTGCCCCTGTACATTTCGGGCCCTGCTTCTTGATTTATCCTGCTTTGATGTGAAGCTTCTCATTCAGCAGCAGCTCTGATTCTTAAAAAACTCGTCTGTAATTTCGGAATAAATCAGCAAATAAAGAAAAGGAAATGTTGCTCGACTCCACCACTCCTGCAGCTCCTGTTCTGTTTGTGTTTCTTCTTTTTAATATCAGCGAGTTTAGAGAAAACGCAGCCAGGCTTAAAAATAACTCAATCTAAACTTTTTTATTGCCGACAGGAAAAAGTGTCTCTGTAAAACAGTAAGGATCACCAGGGTGCCAAAACTTTCTCTGATTTTAATCTCTGCTATATAAATAGATTTTATAAATAAATAAAGATTTTATTATTGTTGTTATTATTATTGTTATTTGCTTTTCTGTTTATCAGTATTTGTTATAGATATTTAGTAATTCAGTGATAATTAAACTATAAAGAAGTTGCTCATCTTTTAACAACAACATCAAAAAAAGATATAAAAAGAAACAGAGATAGTGCTCCAACAAGAAAGGGATTAAAAACAAAAAATAATACTGAGATAATAAAAAGGGAATAATCAGAAAAAAACTGGAATAAGTGAAAAATGTATGTGGAAAAAAAATAAAGAAAAAAAAAAGACAGAAAGAAAAAAATTTGAAAAGAGGAAGAACCACAGATGGACAGAAAGAAAGAAATCGAAAAATAGACTAAATTAAATAAATAATGAAAGAAAGAAAGAAGTTCAGACAAAAATAGCTCATGAGGGAAACTTAAAAAAAGATACAGAAAAAAACAAAAAAAAAAAGACAGAATTAATGTTGTTGATGATGATCTGGTTTATACAGTATCTTAAGGAAGGTGAATTAATAAATCCAAAATGAGAAAATAAAAGACAAAAGGGTGCAAAAGTGCAAAAAAAGAAGGAAATTCAACAAACACCAAAGAAGGCAGAAAAGGAAGAATAGCAAACAAAGCAATAAATAAATAAACAAAGGAAGAAAGAAGAACAGAGTGTTTTATTTCTTTTATTTGTTTTGTTGTAATCTGACCTTTTTGGCGTCCCACGTTGGAAGCTACAGGTGCGAATGCTTTTCAGAAACCAAACTGAGCAGCTCATTGTGATTAAACGCTTTATTACACTCTTTATTAAAGATGATTGCAGCTCCAGTTTTATTTTGTTTTGTTACTTTTTGTAGAAAAGAAAAGAATAAAAGATGAAAAAAAATCGGCTAATATCCGGAGCCATTTCATAGCATGCTAAGTCCCCCGGCAGGGTGAATCCAGACCAAGGCACATTTAGGTAATTATGCTAATTAGCAGAGTCAGCAGCAGATCAAAGCAGCTGCTCTGTAATGTGTAATGTGTGGGACGGGGTCTGCAGCAACAGCAGCTCATTTTAGCACAGCAAAAAAAAAAGAAATAAATAATATAAAAAATAAGACTTTAATAAATAATAACAGCAAGCTTTAGCTTCTGGAAAGCTTCCGATTTGCCCGATAGACTTTGTTTAGTCATGTCCATCCTCAGATAGCAGACAAGAATACAAAAAGAACAAAGAGGCAAATGAAAAAAGGAAACAATAGAAACAGAACAAAAGGAAGAGAATAAGAACAAAAAGAAAAGCCAGTGGAAATAAGATAAAGGTAATAAAGTCGAGAAGGGAGAAAGAAAGAATCAAGAAAAACAGAAAGAAAAAAGAAAATAAAATTAATGAATAACAAACAATGAAATAAAAGATAAACGGCAAAAGAAAGGAAGGCAAGAGAGAGAGAGAGAAAAGAAAACACGATCAAGTCAAAAGAAGGAGGGAAAAATACAGAAATCAAAATAAAGGACAACAAGTATGACCAAAAGAAACAAAAAGAAAGAAAACACAAAGAAAAGTGACACACTACAAGATTAAAAAAAGGAAAGCCGAGTTTAAAAATCCTAACACTTCACTGTGATCATCTATAAAGCAAAGAAGAGAAAAAATTAAAAAGGGAAGAAAACAAGAAGAAGAAAAAAACGATTCCAATTAAAAAATGACAACCAAACTAAAAATGAATGGAACATAAAATAGATATTAAAAAGTATTATGACGTAAGGAGAAAAGAGAATAAAAAAAGATAAAGACTTAAAAAGAAACAAGAAAGTGTGATAAAATTGTGTCAGAAAGAAATGAAAAAGAAATTTGAAAGTGAAGTAGTGAAAATTTAAAAGGTATATAGTGACTTAAGAAGAAAAATGACAGAATGAACGACAAAGTGATGAATATAAAAGAGAAAGAAAAAAAAAGCTTCACCTATGAAGAAAAGAAGAGAGAAATGAAAGAATAAAGAAAACAAAAAGAAAATAACGATTCCATTTCAAAAATGATAACCAAACTGAAAAGGAATGGAAAATAGGATGAATGGAAATAAGAAATAATAGAACAAAGTATGAAGAAAAGAAGGGAGTAAAATAAATAAATATTAAAGTAAAAAAAAGACAAAAAAAATTAGCTGATTAATTGATAAAAAAAAAACCTAAACATTGACCTGACAGGTTTGAAATAACATTTTTCACTTTTAATTATTATTATTCGTTCTTTTTGAATTGGCAGCTCGTCTTCGTGGGTTTTTTTTTTTGTTTGTTTTTTTTTTGATGATCCTCAGGAGCTCCGTTTATTTTCTGCGAGATGAACAGATGGAGCTTCGACGAATCCAAACCCTAAAATATCAGCTGAAGATTTTCCACGGGTGAATTACGAAAACAATCTGTCATAACGAGCAGAACGTTCGTTAAATAATACGCTAATGAGCTGCAGCTTTCAAACAACAAATCACTTTTAAATCACCCAAAGATTTTATTTCTTTATTTATTTAGGAGGATAATTCCACCCCTCCCCCCAGAGGGAAAGGAAACCTTTTATCATCTATTAAAAATAAAACAAAAATAAAATGTTGGAGTAAAATCTGTGAGCATAAATCAAAGTAAAAGTAGGTTTAAAAGTAGATTTTTAAGGTTTAAAAATAAATAAAGAAAAGAGACAAGGAGGGAGGCAGAATAAAGTAAGAAAAGAAAAAAAGAAATAAAGAACTGTAAAAAAGGGGGGTGGTGAAAGTGGAAAAGCACAACAAAACAAAAAGAGACAATACAAAAAAAGAAATTGTGACGAAATGAAATAGAGATGAATGACCATTTTAAATGTATTAAACAAATTAAAAAAAAGAAAGAAAAACAGCTGTAACAATTTAAAACAATTTCAAAGTGTAATAAAGAAAAAAAAAGCATGAAGGAAGGACAAAAAAATACAAACTATATACTTAATAAGTACAAAAATAAAATAAAGAAAGTAAAAAAAAAGAACAAAAGGGGACTTAAAGAAAGGTAGTTTGAAGGAAGGAAAAAAGAGAATAAAAAAGATAAAGACTTCAAAAGAAACAAGAAAGTGTGAAAAAGCACACAATTGCGACCAGTGTAAAAAAGAAAAAAATGAAAGAAAAATGAAAAAAAAAAAAATTTAAAGAAAGAATAAGTAGATATAAAGGGATTTAAGAAGAAAAATGACAGTATAAAGGAGAGAATGATGAATAAAAAAGAGGAAGAAAAAAAGAAAAACGTGCGATGAAAGAATATGAGAAGAAACAGAGAAGGAAAATGAAAGAAAGGAAGTCTAAAAATTAAAAACAAATGACGCGATGTTCCTTTTAATCTGCATATTAAATATTTTGTTGATGTAAAAAGTTGAACAATTACATTGATTTAATCAGAAAAATGACAGCATAAAGGACAGAATAATGAATATAAAAGAGAAAGAAAAAATGTGATAAAAGAGAAAAAAAAAACACATTTTAATGACGTAAAATGACGTAAAGACAAAAAAGGAAACTAAAAGGAAGAAAGGAAGTCTAAATATATCTATTAAATATTTTGTTGTTTTTTTGGATAAAAACTTAAACAATTGATTCAGTGATTCATTCAAACACTGATTCGCTGAAGTTGATTCATTGATTCAAAAATAGTTTTATTGAAATAGAGAGGGAAAGTGAGTCGTAACCAAACGATTCTCTGCTTTAGCAGGCTTTTTTTTTTGGTTCTTTTTGCTCTGCTGTTACATAAAACAAAAGACGCTGAATGGATTTGAGGCCTGAATGATGATTTATAGAGTCTTTTAAAGTGATTTCAATTCATCCAGCGTGTTAACTTCCTGCATATTTATAGATTGTGTAACAGTGATGAAGGTTAACAAAATCTCTTATGCAGTCAGCCTTGAGAAAGCTTCTGCTGAGCCCCGGCACTGAATTTGATTAAAATACAATTTTGCTTTATTAGAATAATTTATCGAATGTGTGCATGATGTCAGAAGGCTCAGATTATCCGATTTGCTTTGCTGTAGCTGAGCTTTACATTATTATTAGCGTTATTATTACTCTTTTATCCCGCTCTATTCTGGACGGCAGAGAATTCGATCAGGACCTGATGTTTACAATATTTAATCGATTTATCATTTCGGAGGATCTTATTTCAATTCGGGCCATGTCTGGGCTGCCTGTGGGCCCTCGGGTGGCCCCATAAATACACGGACACTGAGAGGGGAATTTCCTTCTTTCATGCACCGCTTTAATATTTAATCAACATGACGGAGTCCCAAATGAAATTAGCGAGCGCTCGTGCTAGATCATGTTGTCGGATCGGCCGCTTCGCCCCCCGTCCTGCTATCAATTAAAACTTTGACTTTAAACTAACTCATTTGTGCCCCTCCGCCAATTCAATTTGGGCGACTCGGCACTCGGCGTTCATTTAATTTAGGATCCCCGCTCAGAGTCACCTGGATCCCTGAGCTCATCTCAGCACTGAACACGGGAGGTTGTGCTCCGACGTTTTGCGTAGTTACACTTCCCACAGAAACAAAACCCTTTCAATGGCGGCTTTTACCGGGATAAGAAACAAAGAAGCACCTCGACCGAATGATTCACTGATTCAAACCAAGTGATTCACCAAGCATGAAAGGCTCTGATCTCTGCTATCACCGCATGATTCACTGATTCAAAAATGACTCAAACTGAATCACTAAGCAACAGGGAAGATCTGAGGCAACTCCAAATGATTCAGTCAGGAAACCTGAGCGAATGCGTCAGACGTGATCAAATGATTCAATGATTCAATGGTTGTTACTAAACGATTCACAGATTCACACTTATGTGCGACCCAAATGATTCACTGATTCACTGAATCAATCCCAGCTGTGACCTACCAATCGTGAGGAATCCATCATGGGTAAATGATTCATCCATGGACAGAGAAATAAATCTGATTCCAACACTGACTAAATGAAAAAAGGGGCAAATCGAAGCAGTTACTGAATGATTTAGGGGCTCGACTCACAAGTGATTCTCTGATTCAAAGTGACCTGATCAATTCTCAGATCCATGACTGATATTAAATGAGAATAATCGATCATGAAGAAACGATTCACAGATTCACACTCTGACTCACCGAATGGGCCAAAATGATTTTCTGGTTCCGAAACTGAATCACCGTGAAACAACCGTGAATGAATATTGGTTTTTACTAAACGATTCACTGATTCAAAGACAAACTCACTAAGCAAGAGATTATCCAAATAAACTAATCCTAATACTTTCTGTGTTTTTTAACATTTCACTAATAATCATGAGCGTTTAACATAAGTGGTTCTTTTTTATTCCGCTAGGAACAACCGCTAAGCTTTTATTTATGAATCCATTTCGTTATTATTTTCCTTTCTGTTTTTACACTACATTACTCTCTTACTCCGTTCTCGTATGCAGTTTCTTGTGTGAATCCTGACCTTGAGCAGCTAAAAGGAATCCTGAATGTTTAATAAAGCTCAGCAGCAGCTAATCGAATAATAAAACATGTTTTTCCCTGGAGGTGAAACTTCTAAGAGCTTCATGCTAACGCTGGAACAGAGCCTCATGATGATGATGCACTTTATTTAGAAACAGAAGCCTAGAATAAAGCTAAACCAAACCCGATCATTAATAGTGAACTCCGGATCAGAACGGGGGGTTCACAAACTTTTTCTCATTAGCATTAAGATTAAATATAAAAGGTTCAGGCATGTCAGAAAAATAGGATTTTTAAAAATTATTTTCTGACAGCAACATGTTGCCCTTCAGATTATCCACAGTTTGGTTTTAATTAAATAAATCGATTAATTTGTTTATTCTTTAATTCAATTCCAAGTCTGAATTAAAATTCAAAGCCTAAGTTTAAATTTACAGTTTGAATTGGATTAATATTTCGTCAATGTAAGATTTTATTTATTTTTGCAGAATGCTTGTTTAATTTTTTATTTTTATTCACTTTTTTATTATTCATTTTTAATTTATTATTCTCCTTTAAAATAATTCACATCTCAGCGAAGCTAAAATCTGCTCTTGTATTTGTTTTTTAAATCGATTTAATATAGGCTCGATTTTATTGCATTTATTTTTTGTTAGTATTTGTACTTATTTTACACTTATTTTTTTTTAATTTATATTCTACTGATTTATTAATTATATTAATAAATAATTAATAAATAATTAAAAATAATAATTAATAAATATTAATAAATTAATAATTTTGAGTAATAATGTACTATACTGTAAATAAATGATTTAAGAATTACTCATTTTATTTAAATTGAATCATTTTTTATTTATTTATGTCTAGGGTTTTTTGTTTATGTGTACTTGGCTCCCAAAACTACTGGATGGAGCACCATCACTCCAGAGGAGACAGTTCCACTGGTCCAGGCCTTATTGCTGGGGGTCTTAGTGCCCCTCTAATCTATGCCTGGTATTAGGCAGGGTGCCAACAGGTCCAGGTTTATCAGCTCCAGAGTCCAAGCTGTGTATGTGTGTGTGTGTGTGTGTGTGTGCATTTACACATCTGTGTCAGCAAAGAGTGTAACTTAAAGTAGCTGAATGCATTCTGAAAAGGGGTGTGTCCATAAATATTAGGACATATAATGTATGTAAGATGTCGGGGCTTTAGTATAAGAGCCTGTGGTGGAGTGGGAGTGGGAATCCTGCAGCACGTCGATCATCCTGCGTCTGTAAATAAAGCCGCAGTAATTAATGCCATCGATTCATCTCTCTGCTCGGAGAATCCTATTATTTTCTATCACATTTCCAAACTTGGACTCCGTCTGGCTGGTGGCGTAACTCGGTTAGCTCGGAGGCTCGAGCTGAGGTGCGTGATTGATGCCAACGCAGCACGAGGGCTATTAAAAAACTTTCATATCTCAGACTTCAGCAATAACGTGTTCGAGTTCGGGTGGTGTGTGCGGCCGCTCAGGTGACGGAGGACGGTAGCTTAGGCCTCACGCTCGGCGAGATTGTTTTTCATGATCCACGTTAAACACGCCGTAATGGAGCCGTAATTATTTAGCAATCAGATGTGATTTCGATTAAATCGCTTTGTAACGACACGGCCTCGGGGACAGACTCGGGGTCGTTAGGAGCTTTTGTTTATTTACGAGCAAGAGAATCATCTGTTTGAGAAACTTCGCCATTTTTAAGCAGCTCTTTATTTAAGGTCTTAGCTAAAATCGAGCTGCAGTTCACAGCAGGGCTGTGGGATGATCCCCTGACCCACCTTCCCTCCCTCTGACACTGAAGCAGTGAGAGTATGAAGGCGGAAGGAGACCCCGACTTTCTGATTCCGCTTTTTAATTCAGTTTGACAATTTGTTGCATTTATTATTACTGTTGAATCCGGATAATGGGACCAGCTGCTGTCATTTTATTCCACTTATTTGGACCAAAATTCCGTTTAATCGGACCAAAGAAGGTGAGAAGCGAATAAGAAAAAGAAGCCACAAGTCGCC